>JAWPHD010008067.1:0-120005 GCA_037043455.1 Cyrtodaria siliqua
AAACTGTTTACGACAACGACGAAAGACAACAGCGACGGACGAAGTCTGACGACGGACAAAATAGCGATAAAATCTTAGGTTTTATAAAGTTTTAGGTAATTGACAATAAAAAATTAATTCACGAATTGTCAATGCATAAAAAAAATCGACTTCACGGATTAGCATAATTTAAACAAAAGCTGTCAGAGGACAGCGTAGCTCGACTAATTCGAATTTTCAGAGAAAAAATGATACACCCGGCATACCATCAGAGAAAAAAGTGAAAAGAAAGGGGCGAGCTGGATGTGTCAAGAAGGAAAACATTGGACTTTTCATTAAATCAAGGGCCACAATTTTTCTGTGATGACACGGAGGTAATTTCATAATAACCATTTCAAATGATACATAATGGAAATGTTATATGTTATATGTTTGAAAATTTTAAGAAAATATGTTTAAAAGTATATGTAAATGCATTTGACCTTTGACCCCTTTGTGACCTTGACCTTTCATCCAATGATGTTGAACTCAATAGATACGATCATAGTCCCATTTATAATAGAGTATGTAAGTCTCATGATGATTGGATACATTTTTTTGAAGTTATACGTGTTAACATATAAATGCAATTTGTGACCATTAACTTTGACCTTCGAACAGTCGAGCTAAAAATATCAAATTATTTGTAAAGTTTGACCCAGGAGCTAGGTCCACAAAGGTGGGGAAGAAGCCTAGGGTCTACGCTGGTTGGATGGTTGTATCCATCTGTTAATTCCCAGTAAGTGTATATATGGTTGTAGGGTAGGTATCTCAACGGTTAACAAGTTATGACCCAGGAGCTATGTCACCAGGGATGGGGAAGGAGTCCAGGGTCTATGCTGGTTGGATGGTAGTATCCGTCTGTTCATGCCCAGTAAGTGTATATATAGTTATAGGGTAGGGATCTTAACGGTTTACAAGTTATGACCAAGGGGCTATGTCCCCAGGGTTGGGGAAGGAGATTGGGGTCTATGCTGGTTGAGTGGTTGTATCCGTTTGTTCATGCCCAGTAAGTGTATATATGGATATAGGGCGGGGATCTCAATGGTTTCCAAGTTGTTACCAAAGGGCTATATCCCCAGGGATGGGGAAGGAGCCCAGGGTCTATGATGATTGGGTGGTTATATCCATCTGTTCATGCCCAGTAAGTGTATACATGGTTATAGGGTGGGAATCTCAACGGTTTACAAGTTATGACCCAGGGGCTATGTCACCAGGGGTGGGGAAGGAGACCGGGGTCTATGCTGGTTGGGTGGTTGTATCCGTCTGTGCAAGCCCTGTAAGTGTATATATGGTTATATACGGTTATAGGGTGAGGATCTCAATGGTTTTCCAAGTCATGACCGAGGGGCTATATCCCCAGGGGTGGGGAAGCAACCCGGTGTCTATGCTGGTTGGATGGTTGTATCTGTCTGTTCATGTCCAGTAAGTTTATATGTGGTTATAGGGTGGGGATCTCACGGTTACTAAGTTATGACTCAGGGGGGCCCACCCACACCCTCATGTTTCACGTATTGTGACCCCCGGGGCGGGTCCATTTCTGAACCCAGGTTCACCATTTGAGCAAACTTGGTAGAGGACTACTAGACGATGGTACATACAAAATATCTAAGCTGCAGCCCTTTTTGTTTCGGAGAAGAAGATTTTGAAGTGTTTTTCATATAAACTTCTATGTACAAATGACATTCTTTATCAATTCAGGGGCCATAATTTTGTCAAAATGAATGGAAGAGTTATGGGGATTGTTGGATAAGGTACAGAATGTGATGTGAAATATTATTTTAAAATTGTAATGCAATAACTTGAGTAATTTTGAAGTTACAAATCTATTGTCCAAAAACTTTAAGGTAAAGACAAGACAATCAAATGGCCATAACTTTGTCAAAATGAAATGAAGAGTTGTTGGGATTGCTGGATAAGGTGCAGAGTTTGATGGGAAACATTAGCATAAAGTTTTAATGCAATAGCTTGAGTAGTTTTAAAGTTATAAATCTATTGCACAGAAACTTTAAGGTAAAGACAAGACAATCAAAGGGCCATAACTTTGTCAAAATGAAAGGAAGAGTTGTGGGGATTATTGGATAAGGTGCAGAATTTGATGGGAAACATTAGTATAAAGTTTTAATGCAATATCTTCAGTAGTATTGAAGTTATAACTATATTGCCCAAAAACTTTAAGGTGAAGTTGGGGACGCCGACGCCGACGCCGACGCCGTGTTGAGTAGGATAGCTCTCACTTTTCTTCGAATAGTCGAGCTAAAAATCATTAATTCTTGCGGACTGGTTCTTTACCCAAAACCCTTTCGCTTACCCAAAGTGTAATAATAATGGGGAATTTTTGGTGATAAAAACGGGGTATATGCATGGATTTTGTTCATAATATGTGCAAAATTAAAGTACGCTTCAAGGATTAGCAAATTATTTCTGGTGCATTTTCAGACGTTTACCAAAGTGTTTTCCAAAAGTACCAACTTTCACTAAAAAAGAATATCAGTCGAGGGTAGCGTACATTTTTGCGTTCGAATGCGCTTTCTTTGGTAGAAAATGGTTAAGAAATAAAAATATTACCTCACTCTGAAGCTTTCATTATGGGCGAATGTTTACATTTTTTTCTTCAAGAATTAGCAATAATGACGTCATAGATCATGTGATATAGTTACACGGATAAAGATTATCGTCATGTCTAAACTATGTATATTCCAGATAGTGCGTAATGTTACATTTTATAAATGCTTAAACTGACGGTAGTTCGTAATAATTTACGTCATTTTATTACGTCAATTTATAAATGGTAATTGTCGGACGTAATGGTTTACGTCAATTTATAAATGGTAATTGTCGGTAGTGCGTGTTAATTGTCGGTAGTGCGTAATGGTTTACGTGAATTTATTACGTCAGTTTATAAATTCTAATTGTCGGTAGTGCGTAATGGATTTTATGTCAATTTATTACGTCATTTTATAGCCTAAATGTTAATTATCTGTCGTAATGTTTTACGTAAATTTATAAATGGTTATTGCCGGTTGTGCGTAATGGTTTACGTCAATGCATTACGTCAGTTTATAAATGTTAATTGTCGATAGTGCGTGTTAACTGTTGATAGTGCGTAATGGATTACGTCAATAATACGAACATTTATAAATGCTATTGCCGGTCGTAATGTTTTACGTCAGTTTATACATGTTAATTGTCGGTAGTGCATGATATGCTACGTCAATTTATATGGCTATATTGCCGTTTTTGCGTGATTTCTTAAGTGAATTCGTATTTGATATAATGACGGTAGAGTGTGATGGTCTATGTATATTCTAAAAAAATAATATATTCTTTTATCTCCCCTTTCTTCTTCTGGCACTACTTGTTTTTTTCTTTTATCGTTTATTCTTTTAAAACTCTCTTTCTAAATACTTTCTCTGTACACAGATCTACTAAACCGTTTCACAAAACATACTGATTTATTAAGTCCATAATAATGTCACAAATAATACACTATATGGTACATATATGACATACAAAACTTCTCAGAAACTAAACTTGACTGATGAAGTGTCGTACACACAAGTATTACAGACTGACACACAGCATCAGATGTCAAGGTCAGGCTCGGGGAAAACGAGTATACATATATATAGATATATGTGTTGATTAGTTGTTAAGTATATAACTTTCAAATGTAAATCGAAATTGGAGGCGTGGTTTTGATTTTTAAAAATATTTGCGGATGGAAACAGTAAATAAAAGAGAGAAAAAGACCGCTCCAATCGAGTGAATGAATTCATGATAACAATTACCGCCCTTTGCATTCTCTATATATTACATTCCAAATACATGTTGTTTCGGCATCATGATGTTTATAGTTCTGATCAAATAACCGATGTCAATACAGAGTTCCGATATGTCAATCAAACATACCCACCAGAAATTTGAGTTAATTAAAAACACAATATGTATTTACCCATGTATGAAATACAGTCCCCAAAATAACTATAACAACTCTTAACATACAATAATTAAAAGCATGTGTCCAGTGTTTATGGGAACGTGACCCAAGGACAATATAAGTCGAATAAGTTCAGAGAATGTCATAAATTCTATTCAGATACTTTAGTTAATTTCTTCCAGAGTAAGTTATTATAACACAGTACGTGGTCCGGCCTTAATTCCATTAAGCTATAGGAAAGCTTATATTAGCAGGATTTTATAACGAATATTTTGACAATAAAAGACGTTTAAATTCATTTTTTAATAAAAAAAAATGTGACAACCTGCTTAGAATTACCTATTAAATGCTTTAGTTTTACAATAAGCAAACTTTTTAAGCCAAAATTAAGGTTTTATTTCATACCCCAGCCAACCCCGTTTTTGCTTCTTGAAGAAGGGGTTGGATGGGGTATGAAAGTTAATACTCGGACCACGTAATGACACAAAGTTGAGTAAAAATATGTGCGTTAATAATCAAATATTTTACAAGTAGGACTATAATAAACATAGTTATATTATCAATACTACCGGATTAATTATTTATATGTTCTTATTAACAATGATACATGAGTCTTTAAGGGACGTTTTCCCCCGCCACCCCCACCTTTTTTTTTATATCTTATTCTACATTATATTTTTTGTGCAGTTTAATCGACAGTTAATATTATGGAAAAAAACAATTTTCTTTACACTATTCTTATAATTAATATTAATGATTGAACAAATGCAAGTTATTGTCGTCTTTTCCTTTAACATATTAAGTCAATATTAAACACATGGTAATCCTTACAATGTTAAAAGGCAGGAAGTGTTTAAATTGTGAAACACATTGCAACATGAGTGATTGACATCATTTGTAATGTCTATAAACTTTGCATTAAACCAAATGCGTTCACTGATATACAATAAAAATCCTTTTATATCTTATATTCGAACTTAACACCTCCGAAAAAAAAGCCAAAAACAACAACAACAACAAAAAAACTCAAAAATAACAACCCATATATATATGTCAACATAATGCTAATTATTAGATCAAAACTATTTTTCGCAAAAACAAAACAAATCCATACACAATAACAATGCTGGCTGCCACTTTTATTAGACTTTTAAAACAATTTATAAACTCATACCTATCTTTTATCCAAGTTCACCAAACTAACTTAGGCTAAAATCCAATTGGAATCTGTTTCACTCTCTTGTTCGCATTTACAGGCTACTCTGTTCTGTTTCTATCTGTAGCAGCTGCCGCAGTTCAATATTTTGGTTATTATGCTCAATTCGTAGTCATGGAGTATCGGCTAGCAATAGCGAACACAAAACTGGATACTCTCCGATTCGTGGAGATTATGGAAATAGCTACGGCCAAAGCAATACCCAGGAGCGCACCGACGAGTGCGTACACACCGGATAAGAGACTCTGGTATCAAATTCAACCGGATTCTTGAATGTATTTACATATAATATATCCTGAAACATCGTCTTATTACAGCAGTTGTTCCCAGCACACGTCATTCCGAATGTCAAAGGAGTTTAATGAATCAAAATGCAAATTATTTTCGTAGTAGTCTTGTTTGGTGTCCATAAGAGTTATAGAAAATAATTGTGTCCTACATTTCTATCGTGTAATAAGGAATACTAATGGAAAAGAGTGAAAATGGTAGACAAACCTAAAGGAGATTTCTAGGAGAGTTTAAATCCCAACAATTTAGCCATTTTCAACAACTGGATGTTACGAAAAACTACAAAAATGAAGCAATACTACGGTACAGGCATTGACTGAAAAAAAGAAATCTCCTTTTAAAATGTTCTTATATTATAGTTCAGCCTTCAGTCCTAATTGCTTATTTTTACAATAATTGCTCAATTTAAAAAAGTGAAGTGAAATGCAGACAAAATTACCAATCAAATTTACGAACCTAGATTTTATGAAAATGTGTAAGTTGAATTGAACATCGTACTTCTTTAACACGGTAATGAAATGACAGGTGACTGTACCACACTTAGATGGAATTTGAATTGCACACCTCACTACTCCAACGGGGTGATGAAACGATAGGTGACGTTATTAACATGTACCACACTTAAATGGTGTTGAACACCGTATTTTCTAACGAGACAATGAAACGATAGACGACTATAGCTACCACATTTAGACGGAATTGTACTCCTTCTACTTCATCGGGGTTATGAAACGATAGTGAATTAGTGTGTTACATGTAGAACAATTAGACGGAATTAAATACCGTACTTCTCCAACGAGGTGATGAAACTATAGGCGACTTCAATAACATATACCACTCTGAGATGGAACTGATCACCGTATTTCTCCAACGAGATCATGTAACGATAGGCGACTATTGTGATGTAATTGAACAGCATTCTACTCTATAGTTACCACACTACACTAACGAGGCGATGAAACGATAGACCACGATATATGGAATTGTTAACCGTACAACCACGATGAGATACATCAATATATGAGATGATTCGCTCTGTGAGGGTATGTTATTAATTAGAAGTAATTTTCAGCATGAGATTCCAATTATGACGAATAATGCGATATATTCCCGTCGTTATGGAGACGACTTATTGTAAAATAATTATGAACTGAAACATATAATCCTAAAATATACTTTATCATCATTTTACTTCACTGATGATTTTTGATGTTTGTTTTATTGGGTTAAACAAATCAAATATTGTTTTTGGATCTATCTAATTAGATCAGTTATAATAAAACAAAACAAAAAAACAACAAAAAAAACACAACAAACAGCAACAACAACAACAACAACAAAAAAAAAAAAGCAGAAAAAGAAAAGGAACAACATCCTACTCGATCTAATAATTGCATTATGAATTTCCATCGTATAGTATTTCGACTGTGATTATCATGAACCCGGCTTAACCGGGTTATATGTCAACACATCTCATCCATAAGCGCTTTTTATTATGTAATTTCCATCGATTACAAAAGAGTCTGCACAGCCTATGTTGATCACTCGTGATGTCGTGGATGACAGCGTGGGCGTGATATTGGCGTTAAAGGACTCCAGAAGACCCGAGGAAGACTTATGTGTCCGAGTGGGCGGCCACCAAAACTCCTCATTTACAACGTCGAGACGGGAAATTTCTCCATATCTATTTTTATAATACAAATATAAAATATAAGCAACAATTTGTTTTATGCATGGTCACGTTGGTTTTCACATAATATAAATACATATATACTATGTATACATGCGTCTCTCACAGTTCAACTTTGTTGCTTCCAAGGGATCCACTTTTCAGTATTTATTGACATTAACACTGCGTTTGTTTAGTGCAGTGTGGCGGCCGTAAAACATTGCCCCGACTACAAATCAGTAGTGGTATTACTTACTGGTCCTTTGAGATCATCAAGCCCGATCTTTGTGGCTTTAAAGTAGAATATCACTTAATTAAAGGTGAAATATAGCGTGTCTTTTGAGCATATATTCTGAAATATATGTATATAATATACAATCTGTTCAAATATTACACTTATTGGTTGTCCCGTTTTGTCACAGTAGCCAATTATACATCATAGCGTACACGCTCCGAGTTTCGCCCTTTTTGAAGACAGGTAAATGTCACGAGACCTGTGACGTCATTGGTGCTAAGCGATTAGCGGCTCCGTATTAAGTCTGAATTGTCAATGTAGGATCTGAATCTGAATCTGAATATGTACGATGTAGGGCCTGTTACGGCATAAACACATCGGAAGAGAGGCTGTTGCTGTTAGTAGCACTTTACGAGAGCTCATTTAAAGCTCTCCAATAATGGCGTGCAAACGAAACTGTCTTCAAGATGGTTCCAATCAATAATTGTCTTTGGAAAGAATGAGTTTTTATATTGTTCGTTCTTGCACTGTATTGTTTTGAAACACTTTGAATTATTTAGCACCTGATTGTCTATAATGTTATTAGCTTGATAGTCACTGAAAGCTTTTGCTTTAATACGGCGGCGTTTAGGTCTTTCAGAAATTAGATAGTCTTGGCATTTGAAAGCTGGCACCAGCCCCTCGACCACCTTGTAGAAGAAGACGAGTCGGTTCATCTTCCTTCTGTCTTGGAGCGACGGTAGCTTCAGGTCGGACAGCATTCGTGTGACGCATCCCTCCTCGCGTGACTTGTAGTCTCCGGAGCAAACCTAGCAGCTTGGCGTTGGACACTTTCCAATCTGTTTATATCCTTCTTATAATAGGGATCCCAGACGGTGGCGCTATATTCCAGCGTCGATCGCATCAGTGCCAGGTATGCTGATCTTCTGCATGACTTAGGGCAGTGCTTTAGGTTGCGCTTCCTGAACCAGAGGGATGAGTTGGCCTTCTTAATGGTCTTTGTTATGTGCGCATCCCATTTCAGGTCTTCCGATATGGTTACTCCGAGGTAGGGGCTTTCTTTAACTTGTTGGAGGATCTGATTATTTAGGGAGTAGAAGTTAGACGATTTCGAGTAAATGCTCATGATATAACACTTCTTGGCATTAAACTGCATGCCCCAGTTGTGAGCCCAATCTTCTAACGCCTTCAAGTCGTCTTGGAGTATAAGATGGTCCTTTCTGGTTTCTATGGCCCTGTAGAGGAGGCAGTCATCTGCGAATAAACGCGCCTGTGACTTAACGGAATCAGGGAGATCGTTAATGTAACACAAAAAGAGTAGAGGCCCCATGACTGTGCCCTGAGGGACACCGGAGTCTACTGTGACTGGGTCCGGGTACTCGCCTTCTACTAAGACTTGCATATACCGCTGGGTCAGGAAGTTCCGAATCCAGGTGTTTAGGGGTCCGTCTACGCCATAATTCTTTATCTTGGCCAGAAGCTTCTCGTGAGGGACTGTATCGAAGGATTACATTTTATGGTACGTGTTAAACATGCCGTGTGCTGTTGCTGGGTGCAAACGTGTGCATACAAAAGGACAATATAATAATATCAGTTTCTTTCGTGTTCTAAATCAGGTTAATGATTAAGATTCGAAGTGTGTGTGGACCGCTGCCGACGAAAATCGCCCGTCTCGTCAAAAAAGTTGGAATCTTCGAAAGACGCGCGTGTTTGTAGTAACATTTTGAGTTGGATTCGTGGGAAGTCCATCCTTTGGTTTCTTTTTCGTTGAATTTGGAGAACAGACGGCCATGCCGATTAAAAAAACAACAGCGGTACCAATAATATTACAAAAATGAGAAGTGCCTAACCCCGCCGTCTCAGAGCCAGTTTTATTCGCCGATTCAACCTGCGTTGAGGAGTAAATTAATAAATGAGGTAACATAAGTTTTTGTTTTATTATCTTAGCACTTCCTCGGGTATACGTATGCTAAATTGTAGAAAGGTATATAGACATAGATCTATATACACCCTGATTGTTTATCTGTTGAATTAGAAGCATGGGTCTTTATGTGAATCAGTCAAGAGCTGACGGCGCTAAAATAATGTAGCCGTCTTTTTCAAAAGATTGCTAAAAAAGGTTCAGCATATAAATTGAAATGAATCCGGTGAAAGAAACTCTGTGTCTTTGTTTCAATATGTATTTTGTAGGTTTATTTATGTTTTAACTATATACCCTCTTCTGCCAATAATGTTATAGATATATATATCTATTTATATATCGCCGTCCGTCTACATATATCGATCTCTGGATTTAAAAAAAATATGACAAAATACAAGGCAGAAAATTGGTAATGTTACTAGCTATAATATTAGTTCAGTAATGTTTTATGGCAAAACAATAACGGCTCTTAGCTCATGCAATAAGTAAAATAAGTACCTTGCAAGATATACTTTTTATATTATGGTAAATTTGCTCTGTTGTGTCTGTTGTTTCGATCTCTACATGTACATAATGCATAATATCGTGCTCATAATACATTTGGCTATATTATTTAGATCATATATGTTTATCTCTTTGTGCGCGATAAACTAGTTTCCCATGCATCATATATCCGTCTTGTGCAGTACGTGGCTCGCAGCGGCAGTATTACACCGCTCATGGAATTGCAATAAACAGGAAATGTGTCATAAAACTATGTATCCCTACATGGTGCGTGCTGTTGTCATATACCAACGTATGAACCCTAATTAGGCTTCAATAGGGCACCGCAATAGTTGATTAGTCGGTGTGTGGTATATTGTTAGTTGGGGGCACGTGGAGAGCGTGTCATAGTGCAAATCTAAATATAATACGTGCCACTCCTCGAGTGTTTTGGTAACCATATGGCATATCTATACTTTCAGCCAGAGGGTTTCTTCTCTTTGAAGACTAAATGTAACTTCGATCTAAATACATTTATATCAGTGAAACAGACATTTTAAGTGGTAAATAAAAAAAAAACCTTCCTTTTTAAAATCGGTTGATAAAAGAATCAGATACGAAAGTTGTTTCTAATAGGGCATTTTCAATGCAAAATTCTGCTGCATCAAACATTTTAATGTGTTTATAGAAATTAAATTTAAATGGGTTTAATGTGTTAGATAAACGTACCTTAAGACACTCTGAAAGTACTACGGTTGTGAAATGTGCCTGACGGGATAGGGACTTTAATATGGCCAATAATATAGAGAATATTATGTCAGTGCCTTTTACTATCAAGTGTATTAGGCGAGGCTTAGAAAACGAAGAATGACGTTTCTTCGTTTTCGTGCCGAGCCTAATAAACTTGATATTAAAAGGCACTGACATAATATTCTATTTATCATGTAGATTATCCACATTTTTTGTATGAATTACTATTATTACCTATTTCTCAGAATGTTACGCTTATCGAGGACGCCGCCATGTTGTTGTTTTTTGTTTGTTTTATGACGTCAGGCAACGTTACGTGCATGACGTCAGATAACGTTAAGTACAATAAACGCCGAGGGATTCCGCATTGATTTGCTCTGTTGGTCATTGCCTATTAAAGCAAAATTTAATAGGTCCACCCTTTATTAGGCAGAAAAGTGCATACCTGCATGATAAATTGTTTTAGTTGATATATACTATTGTCAAACATTAAAGATTAGTCTGCTCTACACATACAGACGCAGCAAAACAAAAGTCTACATTTGTGTCTTATTTGGTTATTCTTAAAGTCTGTTTTCAACAGGAGCTCCGCCTAGCGGGGAATACACCGCGTCCGTCGTTTCATTGTTGTAGATATTATACTTTGAAAGCTGGGGAAAACAGGGTTAATATCATTCACGAATACAAAATAAAACCATTACCTAATCACACAGTACTAAACAAACGCTAGTGTGAATGTCAATAAATACTGAACAGGGGATTCCTTGGAAGCAACAAACAAGAGAGAAAAGTAGCAGACTCGGTTTTATTGAGTCTGTTATGAGAGGTAATTATAAGATGCAACACCTCTCACGCCTCCTAGTCCGAAAACCTGATGAAAAGTTTTACTTGTAATAACTTTATTTCGATAATTAAAATCCTTAACATCGCTACATGCCATAGCAAAATGAATTAGTTGGGAGATAGAAACCCCGTATGATGCAGCACGAGGTACGTCACCATCTAAATGTGGATAGTGAACGATGTTTAAGTTAAAGTCATCTCTCTTGTCATAGATTTTAGTATGTATGTAATCATTTGAATTAGAGATATGAAGATCCAGGAATGCGTGTTATGCACTCCGAACTTTTGGCTTTATTCAACGTGAGCTCTGATGGATAAATATCAGTAACGATATGAGCAAAGAACGGATTATCAATATTGAGTATATCATCCAGATACCGAGATGTATTATTAAACGCATCAATAGTATCTCTCTGGCTAGCAGGTGACAAACTCAACCTGAAATCTGTTTCATTACAGTATTATGCGACACAGTTAGTACCCACGGGAATACCAACAACCTGGCGGTACATGTTTTTATCGTATCTAATAAAGATGTTATGTAAAAGAAAAGATAACGCTCTACAAACATCGGCACAAGTCCACATAATATATCTATCATTAGCGTCTTTGTAAAGAACGCCCTGACATTATTACAAGCAATAAAGGTAGTGTATTCCCTAGCAAGTATCTTCTGTATAAGCTGAATCAATTTATCTTTGATCTTGTTATGTGATAGAGTGGTATAAAGAGTGGAAAAGTCATAGGTGCTTAAAGTAGGGGCATGGAAATGCTTACACCGTAATTTATCAAGGACTTCTCCGGAGTTTTTGATTGACCAAAACAGATTGATTCCTGAATTTTCAAACATTTTTTCGCAATACTTTACAACATGTTCTTTAATCGCGGAAAGGAAGGAGGTCAAAAGGCAGTGTTGACACATTAGTAGTGGTACATGAACTAGAAATTGCTTTAAAACGTGCATTGTGTGGATTTTTGTGAAGTATTGGTATCCTATGAGTGACGTCTGTAACAGTGCTTTTTGTCTGCTCTGCATTTTGTCCGCGCAGCGCTTTTGTTTCCACAATCTGAAAACAATGATTTTTTTGTCCGCAAAGCCAGATGCCGAATTCCGAGATGGGTTTGAATGTCGAATTCCGAGCTGGGTTTGAATGTCCGAGATGGATTCGAATGTCGAACTCAGAGCTGGGAAGTTTAAACTCCGAATTGTGTTCGAATGTCATTCTCCTAGTTGGGTGTGACTGTCGAACTCTGTGAGGGTCGAATGTCGAACTACGAGCTGGATTCAGATGTCAAACACCTATCTGGGAATGTTGAACTCCGAACTAGGAGTGTTGAAATCCGGACTGGATTCGAATGCTGGATTTGAATGTCGAATTCCGAGCTGGGAATGTCGAACAACTCCGAGCTGGATTTGAATGTCAAACTCCTAGCTGGTAATAGTAGATATAAAAGTCGAACAGGAATTGTAGCATCAAAGGACCAGGGTCAACCACAAACACGCACAGAAACAAGCAAAACATACAAGCCATTAAGGATACGACAAGGCAAGATATAAGACAAACATCAGACGCTACTGTCCTTTGACGATTTAAGTAGTCGTCATCATAGGGTCCACAATATGTTCTGTCATCGCGCAATCAAAGAAGAAAGCATAGCACATGCATTTCGTTTGCAAATTAATAGGGTTATAACCTCTTTTGAAAGTTTAATAAAGATTGTATGAAATTGTTTATGAACAACGATCTTACGAAGTTTGTAAATCACATCACTATAGAACTCAGGTTGTGGTAGTCTTTGTCGCAGAAGAGTTCTTAAATTACTTTTATATTTTCAAAGCAGATCAGGGTTACGATAATACAATTTTGCAAAGGTTTTTGGAAGTTTATGGTAGCGGTAGCCTTGATAGAGTAGCTTCTTAGTTATACACAGACACGAATGTCAAAATCCTCAACTCGACTACAAGCTCTAGAAAAACGAATAAGTTGAGAAACATAGGCCCCATAAGAAGTAGCTCTGGGAACATCCTCATCTAAGTGGGGATAATTAACAATATCAAAATTAAAATCAATAACGAGGATAAAAGAAAAAGGTAAAGGATGACATAATGGTTTTTACGATGGTAAGTTTCAACAAAAATAAAACAGAAAGCTTTTAACAGTATATGGCGACTGGTATACAGTGTATAGTGTGATGCGTACTAGCGCTTTACATAACGAACTCCTAAAAAACTGACCAAGCAAATGGCGTAGACCATTAGCTTTTAGGAAATTTAGATTGTAGACTGTGATGCGTTTTGGCGCGTTGAAGACAGCATTTGGGAAATAAAAGTCAATTACAGACGGGTGTGGAGCGCTATATTGCATTTGTCTTGTGGGTTGTCCATCAGTTTCATCTTATAATTTGGAATACATTTTGGAATCAGTGGCTTAGAACACATTTAAAGGTATAGAAGTGGACTATGAACGTATGACAAACAGGAAACTGTTATAAAGAAAGCAATGTGTGTTAAAATGCTTTATTATTTGATTTTGCTCCACTGTCACTACTGGCAAAATGCCAGCGAGCCTATGCGATGATTTTTTGTGGATAAAAACGAGTAAAGTGCTCTGCAGAATAGTAATTCCATGCAATTTGTCCGTGATATTCCGTCATCTGTGGTTGTCCAGCGTCTGTTTATGCATTCTTGTGAACGCAATAAATTTGGTAAACTGTCTTTATTATCTAGACAAGTTCGACGAGTTGCAAAATCGACGGATGCGTTACAGAGTTATGGCCCTTGATAAATGAAAAAAACGCAAATCAAATTTAGATTTTTTTTTTGAACGGGTCCAGATGTTTGCTAATTTTTATTTGAAGGTTTCTTCAAAGTGATTCTTTTTTTAGTACTTATTGACATTCAAACTAGCGTTTGTAAAAATACTACAAATCAGTTATAAAGCCTGCGTATCACAGTAGTAGCAGTCAAAAGACTAAATTAAAAAACACATCATGCAACATACCCTACGGGTAATTAAACAATACTCAGAACCTTTAAAGGCTGAAGTAGTGGATTCACCTATTCTATATTCAAGTAAGAAAACAAAAGTATTCTCTGAAACTGCTTTGAAGATTACAATAATACCTGGTTATATTTTTTTTCTAATTAAATTAGCATAATACACGCACAGGAACCATTGTAAGCAGTAAAGCATTATCCCCCCCACTCATAAGGTTTGTTCATCGAATGGAAATTACAGTTTACACTCAGTACATTTAAAAATAACGCAACATTTTTGGTTTTCGATTATGTTAAGTCTGTTGTATTTTTGTTAAAATCAAGATTGCGTTTTATGTTAGTTCACAAGTTTCTATGTCCCAAAGGTTACCATATGGCGACAAACAATTGCATCAAATTTGATCTACTTCTTTCAAATATATTTAAAAAAAAAAGAAATTAAAAAAATAGCAAGTTTTATTAATTACAATCAAAGCATACCAATAAGGTCTATATTGTGTCATCATCATCATCGTCAAAACATACAATACATATGTATTTATGCCATATTAATATTAAGTACGCATTACGTGGTCCAAGTATTAACTTTCATACCCCATCCAACCCCTTCTCCAAGAAGCTAAAACGGGGTTAGCTGGGATATGAAATAAAACCTTAATTTCAGCTTAAAACGTTTGCGTATTGTAAAGTTAAAACATTTAATAGGTAATTTTAAACAGGTTATCGCATTTTTTTCAGTAAAAAATTGTTAAACATGTTTTATTGTCGAAATATCCGTTATAAAATCCTGCTAAGATAAGCTTTCATATCGCTTATTGGAATTAAGGCTAGACCACGTAATGCAAATGGTGATGCGACATGTATAAGAGTGAACGAATTATGAGGCAAAGAGCCAGAAACGTACTAAATATGTATTTTTTTGCATTCTACATTTTATTGGAAAAGCCTCTAGGAAGGTTAGCCCATTTATTATGATTGGACAAACACATATGTCACATTTGAAAATGTGAAGAATAGGATCTTATTCTTCATAAGTGTGTGAAAAATGTGATCTGGGAAAGATATGGTCCTACAGGCTCTGTGTAATCGATGGCCGGTTTTCTATTTTGTTAAGGTGGGAACAAATAAATGTATATTTTACTTTAAGTAAAGTTTCTATCGAAGATATCTTTAGACAATGTTATGTGATTTTAAAAGTCATCCATTCAAATTAGTAGCCTCCACCATGTTCTGTGTTAGTGCGAAATACTTAGTAGCGTCCACCATGTTCTGTGTTAGTGCGAAATCCTTAGTAGCGTCCACCATGTTCTGTGTTTGTGCCAACTTCTTAGTAGCGTCCACCATGTTCTGTGTTAGTGCGAAATCCTTAGTACACAGAAGTGTATATTGTGTAAGCGGGTGACTGTCAAACGTCAGCACACTGAACATATTAAAGGGACTCACGGCAATCTTGATTTTTTTAAAAACTCACGGCGTCCCGTTAGTTTTTCTCGTAACTTGCATTCGTTCAATCATTAATATTAATTGTTAGAATAGTTCAAAGCAAATTGATTTAACATTTTATCGACTTTTGATAATATTGCACCAATAATGTATTTAAAAAATGTGTAGAATAATGAAGGAAATAGAATTTTCAGTTTTTATTTCATTATATGCAAGCAGTTTTAAAGTCAAAATGATACAGTATTAATAAATCGCTTTATTACTTTTAATGGCTGATATAAAACTCAAGATTGCCATGTGTCCCTTTAAAACATATATTGTAAGTGCCCTCAAACATATAAAGGATTAGTAAATGATTATTAAACGTTATCCAGATCAATAATAAAACAAATTTTGTGATACATGTAACAGTTATAAAATCTGGAACTGTCTTGACATCCACGTGCCGAAAATACGATATTCCATTTTCAGATGGTGATCGCCTCTATATTTAGATTTCCGGCAGTGTAACTCGACCTCGAATCTCCTACTTCAAGATCAACACTCGTTATCATCGATAATATACTGAACAAAAAGAATTAGCTCGACGTTTTAGGGACATAGATTAAATATATGAACATTTATATATTTGTTTGAAGCTATTAGCAATGCTAGGTAAGTTGAGACTTTCCAAAAATTGTGTTGTTTTATTATTTTCTAAGCCTTAGTATCAGAATTACCTCCCATATATTAAAAACAAATTATTTCGTTATACAAACGAATTGCTTTGAACACATTTACTATTTGTCATGGACAAGAATTATCCATTCTGTCATTGTATAAAAAACGCTAAATTGTGATAAAAAAAAGAATTTTATTCTTAAACAAAAAAAATTCAAATTCCGTACCTCCCTTTTCATTGAAATAAGAACGATTTTCGATAATCTATAACAGTATGTTCTCAACATATTTGCGTTATTTTTTATCACTGACTTTGTTTACAAATGATTTTGTAACATTATTATTGGTCATATCTATGTCATTTTTCCATTGAACCAGAACATACACGGCTTTGTATCTCGTCTATGGAATAGACATGCATTTTATGTGCTAAATTTATTTTCTCAGTATATTATTGAAATGTGCCAAAACAACAGTTCATCGATTCATACATCATACATTGTGTGTGCTGCCAAAACTGGATACCCAAATCGAGTAAATAACAATGTTGTCTATCTTGCCATTTGCACAAACCTCCCTTCGATACATAATCCAGGCATGCCTTCACAAAAAACCCTTAGACACATAACCTAGGCATGCCTTCACAAACCTCCATTCGATACATAGCCCAGGCATGCCTTCACAAACCTCCCTTCGATACATAACGAAGGCATGACTTCACATAACTCCTTTCGGTACATAACACAGGCATGCCTTCACAAAACTCCCTTCGATACATAACCCAGGCATGCCTTCACAAACTCCATTCGATACATACCCCAGGCATACCTTCACAAACATCCCGTCGATGATACACAACCCAGGCATGACTTCTTTATATTATTCACCAAGTGTTATTATTGTGGCCCAGGCATGGGTGTATATGAGACCAATTTATTGTTTAGTTTCCAAATTAAACTGCAGCAGCTGCAACAACAATTACAAAAGGATCCATTTTCACCATGTTTTCAGGGAATATAAGTATGCTTGTTAACGCTAATACTTTGAAGAAACACCAGCTGGAGATGATTGGAATTCCTTCAGTCATTTAATCTTTCTCCAGATCTTGTTGATGTGATACCACCTGCTCAGATTTGATTTGATTCAAAGAGCAAACAACAATGCACACGATGTACTTTTTGACGTTTAACAGCTGTATAAACTGATCAAGATACAAACTATATTACCATATTACAAACAATTCTTATCCATTTTAGTTTGTTTATACCATTATATCTTAAATGCGTTTTTCTCTCGTGTCTATAGTGAACAAATGTGTCCACCTATCTAAGCGAGGCACATCATTCCAAGTGTACACACACTCGAAAAAAGGTGTTCACATTTGACCGCTTACTTCCATATTTCAGGTGTTTTGACGTAGAACAGCCGACAAACCTTATACATAGATTAAGAATGGTTCGACACATTCCACCTGCTACGAACTATTACCAACTATTAATAAATGAAGCTCGCGATGAAAACAAACTAAAATTTTCTGTTTGATGTCTTTAAGGGCAGTCCTCCAAAGCGGTCTTAACTGTTTTGGATAAAAACGAGTAAAGTGCTCTGCATAATAGTAATTCCATGCTTTTTAACCGTAAATAACAGACGCATGTTGCATAATTCAAATTAAGGCTACAATAGAGAAAAATGTTGTTTTTTAGGGCATATGCAATAACGTTATGTGTTATTAACGGCTAGTAAAACACAATGCCTATATAAATGTATGTAAATGCACGAAGGTTAAATACCTTTTTACACATTGACTTGTGTGTGGTGCTGGTCTTAAACATGTTTTCCAACCAATTAACCTTATACCAATGTGCAACACACAATGTATTACCGGGTGTCATTTTGTTTCCAAAATAATAAAATGTAGTTGACTGTTTTTTTTCTCATGCAAAGCATACTGACTGTGGTAGATATAAAATTCGAACAGGACCAGTAGTATTCAAGGACGACAGTCAATCACAAACACACACAGAAACGCACAACAATTATACAGAGTAATAAAAGGCAATATGACATCACAAACACAAACGGGTTGCAATAGGGCTACCGTCTTGGAACGGTCAGTAACAAAAAAAAGACGCCGGTGGATTAAAGGGAGTACATCAGGCTTTTCATGGGGGTCTAGGTGTCCGACTTAAAATTGACAAATATTGATATTTTCTATTGTACTTGGCCAAAACATAATGAATGAGCCTAAAAATGATCCCTTATTTGCAAAGAAATTCATTCTGCACAGTAATACGTGCTATCCTAGGTGACGCACCAGGGTTAATTTCAGCATTTTACGTCCGATTCCGTTCTAGCTGTATGGTGTTTTCAAAGTTTAGACATTAACAAAATGGTTTTGATTGATATAAGTGTTTTATAAGTGTTTTATCATGAACTGGAACAAATTTCTAATTTAAGATGTTTCTAGAAAAATCCTGATGTACCCCCTTTAAACCAAGTTCTAGGGTACACCAAACCTCACTCTGACCCTAAGTTTGGATAACACGTTAAAACTAAGGGGTTGAATTTCTTTAAGCTGATCTACCTATAGTACGTCGATATATAGGTGTGTAACATATGGGGGTAAAGAAATATAAAAACATCGAACAGGGAAAGTAGTTTTCAAGGAGGACAGTCAAGTTCACCTTAGAGCTAATTATTATGTTAAGGAAGTAAAAGGTCCTCTTAACATTGAGATACACGTTCGGATCAAATTGAATTACACTTTATAGTCGCACCAACAGTTACTTTCCAGCTTCTATTGCTTATATATATATTTTAGCATGTAAGAAAGTGTGAATATATTATCAACATATTAACAAATCTACTGCTATTCGGAGGAAATGTCAACATTATCTTTATGTGCATATAAAAACAATCGAATATATTTTCTGTGTTGCAAAATTGCAGAAAAAATAAATCCAACCCGAAAACACGACATTTCTGCACAAATAATTCGACCTCATGAGATAAACTGCAATATGTCAGACATATACTCGACCTCATGAGATAAACTGCAATATGTCAGACATATACTCGACCTCATGAGATAAACTGCAATATGTCAGACATATACTCGACCTCATGAGATAAACTGCAATATGTCAGACATATACTCGACCTCATGAGATAAACTGCAATATGTCAGACATATTCCCGGTGTACATTGATACAGTTTCTCCAAAGGTTTCGTATTCAAAAAGTGCTCATAGAATACACAATACAATCATATTTTATGAAAATCGATGCGAATATATTTCGGTTACTTTTTTACTTACTTTCGGCAATATATGCGACATATTTTTGAAATAGCATCGTTTGATGGTTAGACGAAAAACACAACCAAAACGTCCAAGTCTGGGACATGAATGATTTATCCAAAAACGTCATCGAGAACTCATTCAATGTCACTTAGTTTCTACGAGAGGCCCACATTTACCTTATTTGTTGGCAAGTCCATTTATTTCAATACCCACTAGCCATTTATCTCTGTCGAAGGAGCTTGACAAGTGTCATCAGGGTCACCAAGGACACTTACAGACACATGTTTCATAACTTTTTATTTCATTTTAGCTAGATGATATTTTCTTTCAACTTAGAGTTTTAGTTAAAGTTTTTTAAGCAGCTTCATATAAAAATATTACAATTTTTAGTCATTAGTTATTAGTAAAATCTGACCCACTGGTTGGAGCATCCTGCCTCTGGAAAATTGAGTTGTATACACTTTTTTTTTTGGCCTACATTCTCAAGCCCTTTTTATCTGCTTCTTTCTTTCGCTTTCTCTCACTCCGTCTTCCACCAGCTCTGCTTTTGTCCCTCCTACTGGATGGTGATTTGTTTCGACTAACTTTCTGCTGGAGCCTCGCTGTATATTCCGTTTCTATGACGACTCTCGCTGTTAACACGCAGTTCACCTGATGTTTCTCTTTTTTCCTTTTGGATTGCACTGTTTCTGGGACATTGCTGATATAGTACCCCATAGTACTCTATGTTACTCCATTCAAGCTACTAGGTTACTGGCCATTACATACTTTAGACGCTTCATACGAACAACCAACGATTTTCTGTCTACAGCTTCCCTGTCCCTATTCGGTGAACGTCGGCCTAACATCGTCACAAGACAGCAGTGAGCTACTAACTACTCATGAAGCAAATTTGAGGGCTGAGAAGGTGGATTTTTGCCGAAATGGTGATGAATGATAAGCAATGAATTAATGAAACATGAAATGGAGAGACCAGCATCTGGCGGGGTTTGAACCGGCCTTCCGCTTGTGGGCCCGGCGCTCTACCACTGGGCTATAGAGGCCTCTCTATACACTTGTTAATCACAATTATATGTTGCATGGCACCCACGGTAACAATTTGGTTTGTAATTATGTCCTTGTTCATTTCACAGAAAATGTGACTTATTATGTGTGTATAAATGCTACAGCTGCTAGTATAAGTTTGTTTATGTTCAGCTTGTTTTTGAATAAATCCTACCTACCGCGTGGCATAATATGATAACATACACATTAACATGTTTCAATATGCTTTGAAAACGTATGTCAATTATAAAACCAAAACCTTATGACACAGAACCTTTCAGTGAGTTCTTGGTTGTTGTACTATATACGTCTTTATTTTTTAAAAAAATATTCTAAGACATCTCTTTTCTTTTTTAAAAAATAAAATCACGTGTTCCATTTGTGACTGCCAGTTTTCTTCTCTGCTTTTCTGCAAGCGTTTACTTCACACTTAATCGTAGACGCTTATGATTATCGGTGCGAAATACAGAGGCGTTATTGTGATAAATTCACTCACAAATTCAAATCGTTGTGAAAAGTAGGGACTGACGTCTATCATGTGTGTTAACGCTGTATCCTCTTGCAAACACGTTTGTATAATACTGTCTAGCTTAATAATGTAATTTCGCACGTAACATAAAAGTTAAAATGGAATTCCACGCGTAGTTTTGTTTAATCACTCCAGTATTGTTAAAAAAGAATTGAGATATTTATGATTAACTCTCAATTAGTGTTATCCAGACCATGCCTACAAGCGAAGTTATCAGACGTAGTTAACCGGCTTATGCTAGAACCATCGCAGTGCAACACGCGGTAGTGCTGACAGTGCCTGCATTTGTGTTACAGTGATGTATATTAAGTCAAAGACAACCCGCCTAGTATCTCTTGAACTCCTGTCCTAAGCTGTAATGAATGCTCGGAATGAGCCTCGTTGCTCCATTATATTTTCAGGAACGGCATCACTTTCTTCTTGATATGGTTAACGAGGAAATCAAAAACGAGGATGTATATTTTGATTTTTAAAAGGCAAATATTCTCATAACTTATCTCTTATGTATTCGTTTTACTGGAAGTATTTACCCATCGCGATTTTATGTTACATGATGCTAATCACACTCATGCAGATTGCTTAGTTTGATTGTTTCTGAGTTACTTCCATTGACTAATTTAACACTGATCCTTAGAAACGTACCGGGTACGATTCAGATGTTCAGGTGGTAGTCTAACAACGCATCAGGAAAAGCAAAAACATTGGTTTCTATTAATTTAAACATACATTGTTCTATTTTTTGGCGTGGGTAAACCATTCTATTCTATTCTGTTCTATTGTTGTTTTACTTTGCATCAGTGATCTGCAGTTGTCCATTAAATGCGCATACATCTTTCCATATCTTCTAAACAATATTTTCATTCACTAGCTTCTTTCTGAACAATAGATTACATAGATTAGTGTTTAATTTCGAATAAACTTAATTTTCAAGGAGACGGATCTTCCGCGCAAACATCCAGTATGTCTCAATAGAAAATGCCTTTTCCATTGTCTGAAAATACACTGATGGTATTTGTCTGCCTTCTTAGCATTATTTTTCTCCCAATGAATATCATTGTTGCTAATATAGTGACGGGAAAAAATTGCTTCGCATTTCTTCGGCGTTTAAGCTTTTTTAAAGGCCGGAGATGAATGACAAATTTACCATAAGCATATTGATAACAAATTTACCAAAATTTATGTTAAATTGGCCATTCACTACCACACATACACCGAAAATATTGCGAATCAATTAATTGTATCAACTTGTTGTGAATGACCTACTCACGGTGGCTCATAAAACTAGCTATTATATTCTTCTCTCCATTTTAACCAAGCAGACATTGAAATCATAATTTGTGGACTTTTAATATATAGAAACCGAAACATGCAATTCTGATGCAACTAGTATGTGTTCACGTTGCTACATTGGGTAACGTCTCAAAGTTGCGACCGTAAAACCTCCGATTTACCGCCAGAAAAATATGTGACGTCACATAACGTTGACACAAATGACGTCATTGGATTGGATGACGTCAACAAAATCGAAATTTCAGACCGTAAAACAACTCACATACCGTCCCAGATTGAACATCTTAGCATGTTTATCTCTTAAATAAAAGACAACTATTCGATAGTGGATGCAATCCAGGCGCGTAGCGTGCTATACTCATTTACTCACGTGAGTAAACTTACTCATTTACTCACGTGAGTAAACTTTTCAAACGAAGGCTCAAAAAATAAAAACTCGAAAAACGCAATAAAAAGGTGAGCCTGAGGGTGGGTACATGCTGAGTTAGGTACATGCTAAGGTGAATGAAATGTTAAGGAATAATGGTATTTTCGACAGGATTTAAATCTTTCATCCTGACCCTAAAATGCACCAGAAGTCACGTACGAGCGTTTATTTTTTAAAAATTTCACCCGGACCCCCACCAGCGGGACGGGGGACAACCCCCTCTCGCACCTTTCCCCGTGAGTAATTGAGATTTTGGTCACGCTACGCCCCTGCAATCTGCAATGAGCCGCGTTTGCATTTCATCAGAGTAATTTTGTTAAAAAAGGGGTAAACTGCAATAAAATACTCCACCATAAATGTGGATATGATGCAACCAATGCGATGCGCTTTGTGAAAACCCGTCTCGAGTTTCAAAAATAAAGACGAAAAGAAGTCCCATTTAAACACAAGCCCGTTAGAAAAAACAAGTTCCCCCATAAATTAAACACATTCAATAAAGAAAAACGTAGATAGTTGTCATCAATATTTTATTTTATAATTTGAATAATGGAACTGACATATTATTACACGGAAACAAAATTATAGTATAAGAAATAAAGTCACATTAATTATATTTGAATATAAATAGACTAATACATGTCTTTTTCAATATTATAATGACTTTGTGTTTATTAATTTATTATTTAAAAGATAGTAATTGCTAACATACATGTATAGTCAGACATGTTTTGATTAATTAGCATACATTATATTTCTTTAGGTCAAATAAATATATAATATTTAACTGCTGGGTTCGATTATATGGAAATCATTAACTCAATGATATTCGCATCCGTTAGTTCCACACGCCTACTCTCGATCCCAGCAGTTAAATAATCTCTTTATAATTAAATTTACATTTTCCATTGTAAGTGTATGGGTATAATAATATCATTGTGAAACATACCATATCTGAAATAAGAAATATACACAGGACATTAAAATGATAGTTAATGCAAAAGTCGAGTGCTAGACAAGTGTGTCACCTTCTACCCTGGGTGCGCCGTGTATCATAAACGACACAACAATATCACCTCGTAAGCAACATTCAGACAAATAGACATTCAGATAAAAATGTTCTCAAAATTGTTATTTTAACTCGTGTTTCTGATATTCGTATAGTCCATACGCCACAACGACTATTGCTGTAACAGTCGTATAACGATTATGGTCAAAAGGCTCAATACACCATTTGGCGCTGTTGCCCACTTTTTATTGCCATGAAAAGAGTTATTACGAACAGCTGGCGTGATAATAGTATGCAACGACATTACCCTTATGGCAATAGAACCGCAGCATGCGCAAATGAACCTGTTGGTATCTCCAAGCCGCCAATCAATCAGAGATATTGCCATTCAAGTATAGTTAAGCAACGAAGCATTTACAGTCTCAAAAAGAACGTTTCAATTGAAGTATGTGTTTGTTGCCTCAGTTAAAAAGGACGACACTATGGTGAGCTTAAAGGGACAGACGGAAATCTTGATTTTTTGAAAACTAGCGCCGTTCCGTTATTTATTCTACCTACGTTATATGTTTTCAATCATTAATATTAATTATAGGAATGATGCAAAGCTAATTGTTTTTGCTTATCCTCACGGGCATTACCAGGCTTTCATAAATTATATGCACACAAGTAAAAATTGTCTGCCGAAAGCCTGAACCGATCTGGGGTCGTTCTGGGGGCATGTCCCCCAGAATGTTTTTGCAATTTCTAAAAGTCTACTGGCGCTACTAAATATGTTCACTTTGACTTGATAAATACCTAAGCTTTTAAGAAATTTAGATTATATATTGTGATGCCTTTCGGCGCGTTTACGACAGCATTTGGGAAATCAAAGTCATTTATAGATGGGTGTGTTGAGAACTATTATACTAGATCTATTGCTTTTTTTAGTTATCCATTAGTTTCATCGTATAATTATATTTCTGGAACCAACACATTCAAAGGCATAGCAGCAGTACTTTTAATGTACTATGACAAATAATATCATTTTCTGAAGGAAACAATGTATTATTAACTGTTATTTGCTTTTCGTTCCACTGGCTCTACTGGCCAAATACCAAGCGATCCTTTATGTCTGTGGTATTCCGTCATATGTGGTCTTCCGGCGTCCGTTTGCTCATTCTCGTGAACGCAATAACTATAGTATACTTTCTTTAGTATCTTAGACAAGTTCGACAAGTAGCAATATTGACGCATGCATTTTTATGTTTATTGCCCTTGACAAATGAAAGCGAATATCAGATTTTGAATTTTTATAAGCGTGTCCAGATGTTAGCTAAATTTGTTTTGAAGGTTGCATCCAAGTGATCCCCTTTTTTGACATTCTAACTAGCGTTTATTAAGTGCTATGTGGCGACTGTAACAAGACGAACAGTTTACTTCCCGATCATTCACGTGTAGTTATGTTTAAGCTTCGCACACGACCCAACATTGTTCTCGAAATATGCCTAATTTGACGCACCAATGATAACTTATGAGAATGTAATTTATTTACCACCATTTATTATACAACATTCTACTTGTTTTAAACACAATCTACATACCAAAATCATTTGTGCATCCACTACATACTGGTTGCCTATATGATTCAGTACTTTTCCATATACATTGATGCAAATGTGTTTCTTGCTTACAGATTTTAGCCGGATTGCGAAACTAGTCCAGGCTTATGGTTTAGTGATTTCCGTCTGTTTGCATCCGCGTTTTGACGTGTTGGTTAATGTGTTTTTGTTTTTCTTCATTTCTCAAAAAAATAATTGTACGAAAGCGTTGAAACATGGCACTCTTGTTCATTATCATAATACGAAATAACTATAACTCCCATTCGCTTTATGTATACAACCACTATCCACTTATATTCGGCTATTAAAGCTGCAGAGTCTCTATTTTAACTGGTAATAACTCATGAATATGAATAAGTCACGTGTGAAGTAGTTGAAAATCGACGGACTCACCAAAAGTGGGTATATAAGGCAGAAGTCGATGTGTAAAATATCACATTTTTATTTAGCCTTCGTACGGGTAACATCGATAAATATATATGTTATAAAAAAAGTAATTTCCAGGAAAGCGATTGAACCACAGACGTTGCGCTTTTAAAGGTGAAATATAGCGTGTTTTTTGAGTATATATTCGGAAATAAGCAGCTGACTTAATATAGTCTGGTACCAACCTAGCGTCAGCTTGCCTATTTAATATAGGCTATTCTTAGGAAAACAAATAATAAATATAAAGGATAGGCAATTTACTTTAATGTGGTGTGAAGGCTGACTTAATATAGTCTGGTACCAACCCAGCGTCAAGCCAAAATATAACGTGACTTTAATGTTATTAACGACTGACTTAATATAGTCTGGTACCAACTCAGCGTCAGTCTTGCCTTTTTAGTATAGGCCATATTTAGGAAATGAAACAGTAACTAGAAAGAAGAGAAAATTAATCTTAATGTGAGTACACGGCTGACTTAATATAGTCTGGTACTAACCCAGCGTCAAGCCATATATAACGTCATTGTGATGTGATTACGATTGACAATATAATCTGGTACCAACCCAGATCTCAAACGTATAGAAACGGGATTTAGTTCCGTATAAACGACACATTAATATTTCTTTTGCTAATAATATGCACAAGAAAGTGACATTATTAGAGTATACTGTCAGCAAAATGTAACTACCACCTTGGTACGTGAGTTACAAAGATACGAAAAATCCAATCCATATGGCAATGATTTTTAAATCATTATAAATAATATATTGAACTAAAAACGCTATAAAAGGAATAGGTTGAAGATTTTATAGCAACTGAAGAAGGCCCTCGGGCTGAAAATGTTTTTGCGGCAGGATATTGTTTTCCTGGTAAAATCGTTAACCTATATACAGTGCGTATAGACAGACAAAAATATACTTGCATTGTCTGTTATTTGGCTATATAAATAAAAATTGAATATAAACCTAAGTGTGCATAATGCATAACCAAATAAATTCACAAAACAGGGGCACACGTAAAACACTGGGTGTGAGACATACACCCGTGAGGAAGTCCCTAACTAGGCATGGGACCCTTACGAGACATTTTGAAACGTCAACTTTGGTCGGACACCCGCACCCTCCAATAACATTGATGGATGTACGCATTTTCAACACTAAATAGGCATTAAGTAATAACTAGCGCACACACAAACTCATGGATGCATCAAATTTAATTAGATATACACAGCTTATGTTTTGTATATATGCGCTACATATGCATGTTCTCCGTTATAATATATATATATATATTTTATTTAAACTGTTGACACTGTCCGTAAGTAAGGCATATATGGAGCATAAGCAAATAACTGTCTGGTTTGTATTCAGTGAAATGTATACATGGAAATATGAGCATAGACCCAAATAATTATGTAGTAATAAATTCGTTAATTGTGAAAAAACACGTTCGCCTTACACGCAAATGTAATTTTAGTGTTGGCTTGGTGTTCAATCTTACGTAGTGCTACTTTTGTTTTATAACACAGTTGCTTTCCATCAAAACGTCTTGTTTCTGGACATTAAAGGTCTTCATCACGACCCCTGCCCTGTTTCAGGTGCCATCTCGCTTAAATCACTAGAGCAGTGGCAGAAAAACAATAAACGTGGCTCCAGCGTAAATGGAGTATCTACAATAGAATTTGCAGCAACTCTGCAGTTCTGCAGGTAAAAAGGTTCTAGACCCATTCTCCATATTTCATCTCGATGTAAATGGAGGATGAGCCTGGCATGTTCATTCCTGTTAGGCGCCATATAACCTTTCATGTGTTGGTGCGCTTTAAAAACCCAATTCAATTCAATTCAATTCGACATGAGCTGGTGAGCTGGTGAGCATAAAGTTAGAAATAAAGACACGCCTACAAAGAATAAATCGATTGATATAGAGACTGTAGCTTTAAGGAGATATTTCCCAACTCTACCTGATCATTAAACAAGCATGACACCTTGCTTATTTTCTACTAACATGCTTCATGACTGAGTAGATCAGGTATATACACTGAACGCCCGATAACAGTGGTTGTCTTTGAACATTAGTCTTATATTGAATATTATCTATAGTGTATAGCTATACAAATCCTTTGTATTATTTTACATTTAGGAAGAAAAAGGTGCAAAAAAACACTTTTAATAGGTGTAGTAATTACGCAAATGTGTTCTTTATTGTTTTTAGGGAATGCAAACACAAACAATGAAAAGTCTGCGTCCGTTTGTTAATATGTTTACGACCTACAACAGCTTTATCAGATGGGCCTCATCATCCAACACAGGGTTGAATAATACAATTTTCTCATGCAGTTGTGTTTTCGTGTTATCTAGTATACACATTCTGGGTTTGTGGATAAAATACTGGAGGGACGGGACCAAAGACTTTGCATATAGTAAGTACGCGGTTCTCCAAAATGAATATATTGTTAGTATTAAATTAACAATTGTTTTAGTTATAACTTTTCCCGAATAATCTGCATAGGTATGTAAATTGTACGAAACTGTATACACAATACATGTATGTATACACCTGTTCTAGCACACATGAGTCGAAGTACGTGGACACCGTGGTGAGTGAGTACATTATTACATAGTACTATTAGACACTAAACGGAAAGAAATTTGTGTTTTAACCAAGAGTAAAGTCGTACGCAATAGTAAGAAATGACATCCTCATAAGTTGTTATTGGTTCTATCTCCATAGCATTGGAACTATCTCTCTGGCACTGGAGCTATCTCTTCTAAGAAATCGCGTATTCGTTCTCCGTGTTATTTATTTTGTCAGCAGGCTATATACGAACACAAACTGGTTGATATTTGATGTGTTCATGTCGATAGGTTATGTAAATAGGCAAAAACATGGGGGGAAACCTCAGTGGCGACGATAAAGTTTATAAAAAACTGCAAAGTTCGAACGGGCTTAAAGTTCCTGGCGTCAAATTAGGCATCTTTCGAGAACAATTATTCTGCATTCCCCGATTTTTCATATTAAGACAAATAAAGAAAATAACGATAAAATAGCAAAGCATACCCAATCTTCTTTACCTGTATATTTGATCTCGGAAGTGGCGAAGGAGCACTTTTTTATGTACCTCCAAACGGAGGTAGCTCCACTGATTACCAGCCGTGCAGTTTTTAAGCAAAAATACAGGATAATGTCACGGTAATGAATCCCGATGTGTGTCTAGTCGATGTTTGTACAGTGAAGTCAACATTGTATATTCAAGGTCACGAGTTAAGGTCATTTATTTTGTGTTGTCCTAAACTCTAAGTACGCTTGTGCAGCTTAAACTATTAGTGTCATAATTTATGAGTGTATGTTTCATCACGGAATACAGTGACGCACACCAGATATGGGGTTATGGGTCAAGGTCATGCATTGTTTCGTCTCTCCAAAACTCCTAAACCACTACAGTTAATGCGGCGAAGTTTTACTTGTGTATGTGACATCAACATACCGTATGTTTAAGCACAAGGCCACTGACGGTTTGCATATGGTTCCTGTATTCCTTCTTCTTAGGATAATGGGGGTAATATCTTAGTGTCGTGCTCCTGTATATGTGTGTTCGGTTCTGTCGTTTGGTATGGGACCACAACAGAGACGAAGTTACATGTTATAAATTGAAATGAGAGATAAACCTCAAAGATATAGTGTTCAATATTCTCTGAAACTGCTTTGCAAAGTACAATAGTACCTAGTTATACATATATCACATCCAGTTAGCATAATACGAACGCCCATTCTACCTATTTTCTATGACAACCATCTTAAGAAGCAAACCATTATCAGGCTATTGTTTTTAGCTAGTAGGGCTTATGCCATGGTCTTTTGTTCGTCGTCAGGCCGTTGTCCGTCCGTCGCCCGTTAACATTTTAATGTCAATAATCTAGCAACTTCGCTTTTCATCAGATCTTTACCAAACTTTACCAGATTATTAATATCAATGAATTGAAAACCAGCCAGATCGGACCAGTAACACCGGAGTCATTGCCCTTGAATTAACGAAAATTGCTATGTCAATACTCTAGCGCCTCTATTTTTCATCCGATCTTTACCAGATTATTAATATCAATAAAAGTTCGGAAGAATGTGACAACCAGTCAGATCAAACTAGCAACACCAGAGTTATTGCCTTTGCATTAACGAAAATACTCGAATGAGTTTAAAATCAGCTAGATCGGTCCAGTAACACCGGAGTTATTACCCTTTAATTAACAAAAAATATATATTTTGTCTTGGCACCACTCTTGCGTCTCCATTCAACATCCTACATTTACCAAACTTAGCCAGATTGTTGACATTAATGAAATCTCAGTCAAGAACGAAAACCAAACAGATCGGACCATTAACACCAAAGTTAGGGCCCTTGAATTATTGAAAAATGTGTTTATGTCGTCACTCTAGCACATTAGTACCTTCATGTTTCATCCGATCTTTACCAAACTTTACAAGACTGTATTTGATAGGGCCTTCATATTGCCGTATTTCAGCAAAACTTTGCAGTGATGATCAGGACAAAGCCTAGTTGTGCATATCGTCATCTTGTTCCAATTGAATGGTTTTTGGCATAGTTATGGCCCTTACCCACAAACATTATCTGTATTAGTTTCCTCGAACGTCTGGCTGGATTTCAATGAAACTTATCAGGAATATTCAGTACCAACACTAATTCCGCATATCGATGTGGTGTTCCGGTTGAATGATATTTGGTGGAGTTATGACCCTTTGAAGGTTTTAATACATAAGCTTTGTCCCGACTACTTCTCCTGATCCCCTGCCTGGATTTTCATGAACCTTGGTAGGGATGACCATTACCAAGCCTATTGCACATACCTTCTTCATGTTCCATTTGAATGATTTTTGACGGAATGTTTGCCCTTTCTGCTGTAGGGGAGACATCTGCTTTTACTAAAAACATCCCCGAGTTCGAATTTACTATGGTTATTTAGGAACTCGAGGCACAACGATTATATAAAATGTGTTTTGACCGCCTGCATATTAACAGGGGCCCCTCTATTGTTGAGCCTCGAGTCCTTAAATAAGCCTCTTGTTTAAATTGTTAGCATGGGTCAAGGGTTTGAGTTTCTGTTGTGGGTGTTGATGTTTTGTGTTTGTTTTTTTCGCAATATTTTAAAAAAAGAGTACTGATGGGAATTTTATGACGACAACACTTGACATAAGAGCCGTTTTAGCAAGTAGAGCGTCCACATGCCCTCTTGGGTTTCTTCTTAACAAAATGAAACCGTCGTTTAAACATGAACTGTAAACTCCATATATTGAATTAGTTCCAACAGTAACACAACAGAGAACCACCCGGCGATTACACATATCTTAGAGGGAAGCCAATAAACAGTTGCAAAATCAAAAACAAAACAAAAACAACAACAACCACAAAAATACATAGTGATGATGTTTATGTTTGGTGCACCCTAGAACCTTCTTTAAACCTCCAGCGGCTTTTTTTCATTAACCGTTCCAAGGCGGTAGCTCTATTTTCAATCCTTTTATGTTTGTGATGTAAATAAATACTGAAAAGTGGATCGCTTGGAAGCAACAAACACAAACAAGAGATAAAAGTAGCAGACTCGGTTTTATTGAGTCTGTTTATGAGGGGTAATGTCGGATCTTGCCTTTTATTCATCTTTGTAATTATTGTTTGTTTCCGACAGACTGTGGTTCTTGAATGCTATACTTCCTTTACGACTTTTATATTTACTTGCATCAGGATATAAAAAGCATATATTAATAGAAAGTTTTTCCACGGCATGATTCGCATTTTTCCTGTTTAGGTCATATACTAATGTGTATACTATGTGCCGACGAAAAGTAAAGCTTTATTCACAGATGCTAAAACACCCGTAATTGAATATACGCGTAAAACGAATTATGAGTTGGTTCTTAATCCGACACTCCAGTTTCGGGGTTTGACCAGGCTGGTTACAGTGTGTCTTTAAGGTCAGGATACTCACAATATTAAGAATATATATATATGTGTGTCGTCGTCAGTACTGTTGTGCTTTGACTTGCACGTTTAAAATGGGGATATCTAAAATAGATAAAAAGAAGATATAGATCCTTCCAGTTCAATCACACTTTATTTCTCAAAGAACAGTCTACAAGTTGTCTTTATTATAAGATGGTAATATATGATATTTAAAACAAACAAATAATAAATCAACTATCGTTACAGTATAATTCTTAAATACAAGAATTATACGCCTTATATACTGCAAAGCAATTGTGATAGTCATCTATTGTGAAACTTTAAACATCATTATCAATTATACAGAGATTCAATTTCTAATTGTAATCCATAATTAATATCATTTATTTTCGAACCTTTACAATTCAACATCATTATAATTAAACTAAAGTGTATCTGCTAAATCTTTATACTATATATTTTTAGCCAGTTCTTTTAATTTACATCAGAACAACATTTTATATATTGATTAACCATAAGTAGAAATAAGCCAAAAGTCTAAATGACCATAGCGTTATGCGTTAGTTATCCAGAATAACAAATATAAAGACCGATACACAATAGTTTCCCATTATTATTTAACATATTAAACAGAGAAATAATATGCACAAAAGTAAAACTACAAATTATATTAGTTTAATATTCACGACTCTCATTTCCATAAGATGTCATTACTTAACCATGTTCTCTTCATTTCATAATATACACATTACAGAATCTTTTCATGTTAAACATAAATTATTTAATTGATGTATCCTTAAGTTAAACTTATCAATATATCCATTCAAAGAATATTTCAAAGAAATTACAATTTTACCAATAAAATAAATAACTGAAGTAACTTACCTAAAATAGATAAAAAGAAGATATAGATCCTTCCAGTTCAATCACACTTTATTTCTCAAAGAACAGTCTACAAGTTGTGTTGATTAACTGGTGCATGGATCTTTTAAAGGGCTCTGACCGATAAAATTTCGACCAATAGAAACACGCGTTCTAAAACTTATCCTGTAGGCGGGGTTGTGAAAATGTAGCCCCTGGTCAGGAAATGAGTGTTAACAGTTTTATTGTTTATGTAGGAAATTAAGTTTATCCAAATGTCTACAATAAGCCATTAAATAATCAACTTGGCATTCCTGTGAACTTATCTTGGTTGCACTTCTTTTGTTACACTGATTACATATCAGTTATCAAAGCAGGAAGCCAGCCATCAAAATTAAGCCTAATGGAAAATTATGTCACTTCAAAGAATCAAACGAGAAAAACAACAATTAAGATTTTAACCAAACATTACTAAAACTGTGTTTTATGAAATAATTTATATGACAATCTAAATATATAAAATGGACTGTTTTCTAAAATTTAATTCAAATGACTTTTTAAATTAATTCAAATGACTATTTATATACATGAATTCTGAAATTCAAAAATACAATAAATCTAAAGCATAACATTACCTCCTCCGTTAAATTTACTTTATTCCTATAAAGTGGCAATCTATTCTGTATTGACAAAATGTTTACACAACTTAACAAATGCAACATAAACGTATATACAAATCAAACACATCAGCATCCAGAGTAGTACCTTTTGAAGGAAAATACCAATTTTTAACAATACCGTTTACAAGTATTATTCAAAAATAACTGCCTGGACATGACACATTCTAACATTAGAGATAGTAACTAATATATATACAACATAAAGATGTACATGTTTCCCACTAAATGGTTATACTGGAATCTGCAAGTAAGATATAGTACAACATGTATACATGACATTTATTATACGCATAACCATGTAGGTGCTTTAATTAACACCTCTTTTAGAGCAATGGGTTTCATGAATGTGTTTGTATTGGAATCAGTAAGTTTCCATGTTGGATATAAAAGTAAACACAGTATGTGGTTGATAATATGTGTTTCAGTTTTCGGGCTGTAAGCGTCGACACTCTGAAGTGTGTCTTAACATTGAGTTTTCGGTCAGTAAGCGTGTTTATGATTTCACACTTGTCCCATTCGAATGCCAATAAGGGTGACCATAACCCCTGAATCGAAATACAAGATATATCTTGCGGTACAACCACTTTCCAGTAGGAGGGACACATAGACAGTGTTTTCAAGGAAACTTGAACGCATGATTCTCCATTAGTTAGTTCCACAACGAATTTGGTCTTATTTGTTGTACATTTACAGTTATGAACAAATATAATGATGGTGGCGACTAAGGTGCATATACATGTAGCCAAAATGACATGTTCTATGGTGAAATCTACTGTTTCCAAGAAAAAATTTGGTGGTGCTGAAGTAGCCTTATTATTTTTGTAGATAAAGGATGGCAAAGTGGCCGCTGATGTTTTGTGTACTTGAGTAGTTTGTAAAACGCTCAAAATAATAAGAACTTTTCTGAGTTTAATGAACATGAATATCAATGCCAACAGAGATAAACCGGCAATTGCTGAAGTAGTATACAATATAATGTTATCAGTTGTAGGCCAGTTTTCATCCAAAGTAATACTGCCAGAAAGAAGTGGTTCAGTAAGAGACCGGAATGCAACAGCATCATTCTGAGCTGCTTGAGCCATTCTTTGTAAACTTAAGTGTGCTTTTCTGTCATCTAGAAGGACATTATTCATAGTGTGGTTATACACCTTAAATTGTGGTATATCCACGGTTAATGGATTTTCAAAAAATGAGTTACTTTCAATTGTTTTCAACAAAGAGTCATTAAAAAATTGCTGCAGTAACGCTAAATTTACTGGATGCAATTTACTTGTAGTATTTTCATGACAAGCAGATAATCTCGGAGGTAAAAACATGGTTGCAGTAGACACTGCACATTCACATGGAACACTTAATGTGCAAAAGTGGCAGCCTTGGACCATTCTTTTGTTAGTTTTGCAAGTGAATTCTACAACATCTACCTTATATATAAGAACGGAAGTATGAGATAGTTCCGTAATTGTAGCCGACAAATGGTGAAGCAAAAATCGAAAGTCACACATTCGTTTTACATTAGCCTTATCGTTTGCAAAAAGTGAAAAAATACAATTGATGGATGTGACCGGCGTCAATACCTTGTTGAGTTTACAAGAAATCACGTTGGACTCTGTGCACTGATCAAGATCATTTCTGTTAAATGTGGTGTAGTACTGTAAATCATTTGTGATTGCGAACAAATCAGGCAAATCCAGTAACTGTGTTGCATGGTTGGAAGTGTTATTTACTGGTACTGGGAATGACAATACTTTAAATAGGGACAAAGGTTTTGGGAATGGTGCAATTGGAAATTTGACAGAAATGTACAATTTACAACCTTTACGGGCGTACAGACTTTCTACATATTTGTAAATATCGGTTGGACTATCAAAAACCATGTGAAATCCATTGTACTTTTCATGTAAGATGGTCTGGATATCGAGCATTGTTTTGGACATAGTGGTTGATGGGATCAAATGAGGTGAAATCCTTCCTTCCACTAAAGCATAGATACCATCTAAAAGTTCATTAAAAATAGCCTCTAACTTTCTTGATTTTTCAATTTGTTTTGAAATTAGAACACTCATTGTTGAGAACGACCTTTCTAAATTGTCAAAGCTGTCATATAGTTGAGTATGAATATGCTCAATTGCAAGTTCATTTTGTTTTAGACCTTTCATGATGTTAGTCATCCTGTCATCTGCAGTTTTGATGTAGGAAGCTAGTTTGTTTTCGTGTTGTTCCACCGAATTTACAATAGTATTTGTGAGTTTGTTTAAAGAGTTAATATGATTGGCTAACATTTCAACATCCCCTATTGTAGCAGTTCCAAATATTGATCTTGATAAGTCTCCAATGAATGGCAATAAGGCACGACGAGTTCTACTTTTGACTATCAGATCCCTTTCAGGTACAAGACGCGTAATTGATTCAATAGTAGTGTTTATCATAACTTCTGTTTCCTTCCTGATTTGGTTTATTTCCAGTAACACTTCATTGACAACTATGCATGTTTTAGGGTCTTTACTGCACCCTGGTAAATTTATTAAATTGGTTTCAACTGGCAGCTGGACTTCAAATGTATGAATCCATGTCTCACTACCTAGCTGCAATTGAGCTTTGGGCTCAAACAACACGCCATAATTCAATCGCTGCAACTCGGGCGAGGGGTTGCCAGACACCATTGTAGTACACAGAATCACAAGGACTATGGCAAGCTTCAGTTCACCCCATTTAACTAAAAATAAAGAAAAAATGGATGTAGTTTAATAGCCGGTGAATGTAAAACCGTGGCCACAGTGTCTACATTCTAGCACTTAGTCAGAAAACTAGAGAGATAGTGCAACACTCAACTCCCATTCCATTAACATACTCACACACATTCATTCATTCGACATACACCCTTCATTTAAATCACTCATAGTTTCTTAGAAATTTGGCTTTCCCACATGAAATGTATATTCTTAGGTGTAATTAAGTATATTGTGTACACTAATTTAGTATAAACTGGGTGAGTTTCACTGCCATAGAAATCTCAAGATCATGTATGATAAAATTCCTGTGTCTACCTGTTCAATAAATACAATAGTCCACATAATAATGTTAAAAGACCGCATATTGAACCTATAAAAGTGTCCGAGAGTTCATAACAGCTTTTGAATGGTGTTTTCGATGTACTAATTATGTGATTTATTTTGCTATATGTTATACTATAGACAAGAAACCACAGTGAAAAAGTCAATCAACAGTACTATTGTGTTAATTTATCGCTGTACTTATTTCTTTACGTTAAAATATTTATAGGGACGTTTCCTACGAGTTCCTGTTTTCGTGTGCGTTATGTAATAATGGTGTTTTAGAGCTTCGCTGACCTTATCTTCGTCAAGCCATGATGGCTTAGCATTTTTATTTGACCATTCCACTAGATATTGTGTTTGCTGACCCCTTTTTTTCAATCTAAGGATTTTATTTGCTGTTTGCCAATTATCCTGTTTCTTCGCTGTTTCCTTTGGTTTGGAAGGGCCTGGTTTTGGTTGGTCAGTTTGTCTTGTTTTTTCCTTCTTGCCATCTTCTAGGTTCTGCTCTGGTTCGGCGCCAGCTCCTAGGTTCTGGTCTGTTTCCGTGTCTTCGTTTAAATCAGCATCCTGTTCTTCAACTGGCTCAACCACGTGTCTTTGGTTTTGTGGGTCATGATATGTCTTCAGGTGTTTTGCATTTACCATGGGCCCATGTAATATGTTTGTTTTAGAATCAGCCAATTTGTAAGTGTCATGCGGACCTCTCTGTCGGATGTAGTATGGACCTTTCCATTTGTCTTGCAATTTGTGAGAAAGACCGGGTGTATGACAATTTACTTTGAGCAGAACTTGTTCTCCAAGCAAGAAATTTGATTTCTTTGCTTTAAGATCATGCCTGTCTTTACTTTCTTTTTGTGTTGTCTCTGTATTTTGAGTGGCTTGTCCATGAACAATTCTTAGTCTCTCAAGCAACTGATCTATATGAACCTTTGCCTGCGGATTGAGGGTTTGTCTTGGAACTAATGTAGTATCAAAAGGTAACCTCATTTCACCTCCAAACATCATTTTGAAGGGGCTAAAGCCTGATGTTTCTGTATTTGGAGTTGATCGCATTGCCATTAAGACAGTAGGCAAGAGTAAGTGCCAATTGTTCTGATCTTTATTGACATACATACGGAGAGTTTGGCCAATTGTAGCATTCTGTCGTTCAACACAACCATTTGCTTGAGGATGATAGCTAGCTGTTTTGTGTCGAGAGACCTTGTAAATTTCACAAACTGCATTAACGAGTTTACTTAAAAAGTTTCTGCCACGGTCAGTTACTATGGAAGCGCAAGCTCCATAGCGACAGAATATTTCGTTATGCAACACCCTAGCAATCTCTTCTGCAGTTTGTACACGTAATGGAAAAGCTTCCACCCAACGTGAAAAACTATCCACACAGACAAGAATATATTGATGTCCTGCAGTAGTTTTGGGTAATGGACCTACAATGTCAATATGAACTCGTTCGAATACTTTCACTACCGGGAGGGGGTTAAGAGGCATTGGACTGGCATGTGCATCTCTTTTAGTTCTTTGACACCTATCACATGACTGTACAAAATCAGATATCTCTTGATACATGTGTGGCCAGTAATACTTTGATTGAATAGCTGCGTATGTTTTCTTAAGTCCAAAATGTCCATTGTGATCGTGAAAATCCTGCATAGCTTTTAGTCTAAGTTTCTTTGGAAGTGCCGTTTGTAAGATAAATTTCTCATCCGTTGGTTTTTTCTTACCTCGCGGTTGATATCTGTGTATCAAAATACCATCAATAATGTCATAATATTCTGCCTGGTAAGTAACCTTGCGTGCAGTTTTTTCATCCTCAGGTAATTCATCAGTAGAAAGAAATTGATAGAGATATTTGAAATCTGAACAATTTTTTTGTAATTCAATCAGGATATCAGTATTATCCTTTATTGTTGGGTCTGCATCTTCAGATGGCTTTGTTTGTAATGCACAGATTTCCGGACTTATGTCATATTCGAATGTTACTTCCAACCACTCACTATCACCTTTTGGAATATAACTATTGTCTTGTGCTTCAGTAATGGTAGGTGGAGATGGCTGACCACAATTCTTATTATCAGATGGTGTCAAGTCATCCACCGTACCAATATCAGGTTCATTAGGGCACTGAACGGCTCCCACAGTACTTATTAGAGGTGAAACTGAGTGTGACTGTTCCTTATTTAAGGACAATCCAAAGTTGAACACCTGAACAATGTCTCGAGGTTGCTTTTCTTGAGCTTTCACTGTAAGGCGAGAGAATGCATCTGCATTGTTAGATTTGCCATTGCGCCATATCACTTTATAATTGAAGCCTTGCATGGTCAATGCCCACCTAGCCAATCTGCCATTTGAGGAAGTTGACAATGAGTTGAAACAAGTAAGAGCTTTATGATCCGTTATAATAGTGAATGGAATACCAGTTGAGAGGTACGACTTGTATGTTTTAACCCCGGCAATAATTGCTAGACATTCTAATTCAGAAACAGAGTAGTTTTTCTCGGATCCGTGTAAAGCACGACCCCCGTACTCTATAACTTTTTCTTTATTGTTTTCGTCTAGTTGACCTAATATGAAACCAAGACCTGAACGGGATGCATCACATGTAAGAATGAAAGGTTTATTCATATCTGGGAATGCTAAAATAGGTGGAGATGTGAGAGCTTGCTTAAGCTTGTTCAACGCATTTTCACAGTCCTGTGACCAATGGAAAGCTGTGTCCTTTTTCAGCAAGTTAAATATGGGTGCACACAATGCACTGTAGCCAGAAATAAACTTTTTATAATAGTTTGTAAGCCCAAGTAAACTTTTGACCCCTTTTTGATCTTTTGGTGCTGTTAAGTTTAACATTTTTTCAACCTTTCTCTGATCCGTTTCGATTCCATCTTTACTTATAACATGACCTAGATAGTTCAATTTCTTCTGAGCAAAGTAACATTTTTGTGGTGAGAGTTTCAAACCTGCCTGTCTTAAGCGGCTAAAAACCTCCGTAAGGTGTTGCAGGTGTTCATTGAAAGTGGATGAGAATATAATCACATCGTCTACATAGCAAAGAACATACTTCCAGGAAATACCTCTCAGAACCTTCATCATAAGGCTTTGAAATGTAGAGGGAGCTCCTGACAAGCCAAATGGCATGGTTTGAAATTCAAAGATTCCATCATAGGTAATAAATGCAGCTTTTGATTTACTCTCCTCATCGAGGGGTACCTGCCAAAAAGCTTTGCCTAAGTCTAGGGAAGTAAAGAATTGAGCGTTAGCTTCTCCTATGGCATCAAATATGTCTGAAAGGCGAGGAATCGGATATGCCTGTGGTTTACTGATTTTATTTAGCTTTCGGTAATCAACAGCAAACCTATATTCCTTTGTATTAGCCTTTTTAACCAGTACAACTGGAGAGTGCCAGTTCGAATTGCTTTCTTTGATTATTCCGTGCTTTAACATGTCATCAATTTGCCTCTTGGTTTCCCTACGTAACTCAGGAGTTTGTTTATAGAACGGCATTTTAACAGGTGGGGCGTCCCCAGTTTCTATGTTGTGTGTCTGTAATTTTGTTTTTCCTAAATCGTGCAGGCCCTCAGAAAATAAATCGCTATTTGAGTGAAGAAAATCTAATAATTGTAGTTTTTGGTTTTCATCTAGATCAGAATCATCTAAATTGAAATGAAATTGACGATGTTCCTTATTTTGCTCTTTATTTTGTGACCGTTTCTTAGAATTGTCAACAGAAATGTTTTCTTCCAAAGCAAAAATACTGTCGGGGATTATTTCAGAAGCTATTGCTAGAATTTTATTACCTTTTAACCTTATGTCCTGGTCGGTTGGGTTTATTAATCGCAATACAGCTCTGCCCCTCTTAACTTTTACTAAACATTTCGCACCCATAATATTTTGATTTGAAAGATTTGCCAAAGGTTCTAAAAGTATTTCTTTATTTGCGTTTACCCTAGCAATTTTGACCTGAACATTAACTTCTGAATGTGCCTGAATAACAGTGGGTTTTATAGTCCTCGCATATCCAGTGTTTGTGTTTACATTACAGACTTTCAAACCATCTTGAATTATCATCTGCTTTGACTCTATTTTTAGGTCTACTTTGTATGCTTCCATGAAATCAAAACCTAAAATCAATGAATGGTGAAGATCCTTAATAATGTAGAATGGCAGCGGTACGGTTAGGCCTCCGAAATTGATATCCAGACTAACAATACCCAGTATATCATGATGAGTACCACCTACACCAACTATTGATGGAATTTGACATGAGAGTATATGTGGTTTTTGATTTGGAAAGGCTTTATCTAAAAATGATTCCGAAACACAACAAACTGAAGCTCCTGTGTCACACAATGCATTAGTTCGCTTTTCGTTTATAGAAACACTCACAGTATTTTTTGTCATATTAGCCGCAAAAGTAGCATTTATGGGAGGACAATCTATTCTGTGACCCTTTTCCTGGTCTATTTGCTCCTTATTTTCATCAGCAAATTGAACAGTTTTTGTTATTTTAGCACCATTGTTGGAATTGTTTACGTTTTTAGCATTATTTTGGGGACATTTTATGTTTTTAGCACCATTTTTGGGAAGATTTTTGTTGTTAGCACCATTTTTTAACAGCGTTGGTTGTGGGGTTAACCTAGCATGCTCAGAGACATTTTTGTCTACTGTGTCTATGTGCCCATCCACTAGATTGACAGAATCGCTCCTGTGGACAGGCGCGTATCCCTATTGCCTACGGTTATCAGAGAAATTACGACGACCAACAGAGTGATCCCTACGATGGTTAGAGTTACCAATATAGTGATTTCCTTGGTTTCCACTGAAACACTTATTACCAAAATGGTTTCGTTTACCACATAAATAACATATTTGACCCTTTGCTCTACAAGAGGATGCCGAAAAGCACCTACCTCCACATCTTGTACATGCATCGTTCCCAGGTCGTCTGTGGTTATTGGTGTGTGGGTCGCCTATACGTCTTTGTTGGTCTTCCATGTTTCGTCTGTGGTTATTGGTGTGTGGGTCGCCTATACGTCTTTGTTGATCTTCCATGTTTGTTGCTAGTTTGGCCACAGCTGCTGTCAGTACATCCATGGTAGCTTCCAACTTTGAGGGCAACGTGGTCGCATGCACTTCTGGTTGTCGAAGTGGCATAATTCTGGACGCAAGTTTCCTGACATCATCCAGGGTTTTGGGTGCGTGGGTGCTGATTGCGGAGCCCACCGTCCGGTCAATTCCGTTTAAAGCAATTTGCACTTGAACTTCATCAGTGATTGGGTTTTTTAAAGTTTCTACTTCCAAACGATTTAGAAAAATGTCAATCGTTTCGTTAAATCCCTGCTTCATATTGTAAACATCTAAGTTTACTACTCTGTCCTTTTTATATTTTGTATTTAGAAGGTCTTTTAACTCTGCTATATTAGCAGGTGGAGTAGCCAAAGATTCAAACCACAACCTTGCCGTGCCTTCCAAATGCCAGGCTAGTGTGGCTAGCGCCTGTTCATCCTTAAGACCTGTACACGCTTGATACTGATCAAACCTCCTTAAATAGGATGTGATGTCCTGCGAACCATCCCCTTTAAATGTTTCTAAACGGAAGACACCAGCCATTGAAAATGCAGTTGACGGTACCTCTGCTTCCTGTTGGAGTGCTGGTTGCTGTTGTTCCACTACTAGTTGTTGTATTACTTGTTGTTGTTGCTGTTGTTGCTGTTCGAGACCCGAACGTAGATTGTAGTTTGACGGTTTCGACGTTAGTGGCATTACTCGCTTGGCTTTATGTAAAAGGTTGGGATCATCCTCTCTACCCACCACGTGTTGTGCTTTGACTTGCACGTTTAAAATGGGGATATCTAAAATAGATAAAAAGAAGATATAGATCCTTCCAGTTCAATCACACTTTATTTCTCAAAGAACAGTCTACAAGTTGTGTTGATTAACTGGTGCATGGATCTTTTAAAGGGCTCTGACCGATAAAATTTCGACCAATAGAAACACGCGTTCTAAAACTTATCCTGTAGGCGGGGTTGTGAAAATGTAGCCCCTGGTCAGGAAATGAGTGTTAACAGTTTTATTGTTTATGTAGGAAATTAAGTTTATCCAAATGTCTACAATAAGCCATTAAATAATCAACTTGGCATTCCTGTGAACTTATCTTGGTTGCACTTCTTTTGTTACACTGATTACATATCAGTTATCAAAGCAGGAAGCCAGCCATCAAAATTAAGCCTAATGGAAAATTATGTCACTTCAAAGAATCAAACGAGAAAAACAACAATTAAGATTTTAACCAAACATTACTAAAACTGTGTTTTATGAAATAATTTATATGACAATCTAAATATATAAAATGGACTGTTTTCTAAAATTTAATTCAAATGACTTTTTAAATTAATTCAAATGACTATTTATATACATGAATTCTGAAATTCAAAAATACAATAAATCTAAAGCATAACAGTACGTCTAGAAACGGTGTTTATGTTATGTAAAACGTAAAACGTGGCTGTTGTTGGTGGAATAGCTGCTTTAAACTTAAGCAGCAGCGGCAGCAGCAGCAGCAGCAGCAGCAGCAGCAGCAGCAGCAACAACAACAAGAAAACCCATCCCTTGTCAACATTTTCTCAGTGAACATAAGTATCTTGTTAATGCATATATCAACGTTTCTTTACTTAAATGTATCTTTTACGTCTTTTAAATACGAACATACGAGGTGTTTGGATCATTTTCGTCATGATAATTCACGCAATAAGTACTGAAAATAATTCCATACTTACTTTTTGGTGTTACTCCAAATTATATTGATGTGATATCATCTGGCTATAGTTGATTAAAAATAACACATTTGATGTTCCTTTTGACATTTAACAAAGCTGTATAAACCGATACAGACACAAACCATAGTGTTAACAATCATATCTAATTTAGTTTGTTTGTACTATTATTATATGTTACAACAGAGTAGCAATTGTTTTTTTCACAGGTGTTTCCATCGTGTCAAGGTGTATTTCTTGCTCGCAGGGAAAATCATCATTTGTGTCTACGCTTTAAAACAGGTGGGTTCAAAAATATGATTACTCTATGAAGTTTGTAAAGCGGCTCTACTCGATTCTAATATCCAATATAATATACTCAATTTTACTACAATGTATATTGTGATTATTTTGTGAAGAAACATGTGTTATATATACCTTTACTGTTACTGCAATGTAGTATTTACAATCAATGCGCAATGCACTTCAGTCGAACAACAATTAAATTCGGAAGATGGCCGTAATCGGCTACTCTAAGATCATTTCGAATGGAATTGCAAAAATCCAACCTTCCCAATCGATCATGTTTCAAAAAGAAGGGAGTATATTTGGTTGTCAAAGATATATAGGCAGAGCCTCTTTAAAGGCAACTCATGGCAGCTATCGTTAATGTTTTAAGCCATGTATATAGTCGAGGAACGGGCCCTACGTTACAATAATGTCATTGTTGCAAATAATAGAGGCGTACATGGTTCAAGTCTAGACCACAATTGCGAAAAGTTAAGTCAACCTTTGTCAGAACGTATTCAGTACTTTCAATGTATTGATTAAAAAGCTATTAAAATATGCGTATGCAAATGCAAGCATTATAGAGGCAAAAAGAACGACATAGTACTGCCTTGACCTGTCTGTGTGTGTAGGCCGTAAACCGTTTACCCATTCGCCCAGCCTTATACCAATTTACATCACAAAATATATTGCCAGGCCTCATTCTTTTTCCAAATGGACTTTACAGTTTGTCTCATGTAAGCCATGATGACCAAGCCTATGCTTGTATAACACGTATAATTATGGAGTGTATTGTTTAAGAAGGCTTGGCAGAAAGTATTAAAGCCTTTAAACCCAGAAACGACCGCCTCTAAACATTGAGATCCAAGTTCGAATCCTGGCTGTCTGATATATTACTGTAAGCCTCTTTGACCTTAGTAAATGGCAAATGTGAAAACATGGCGAATATCCGCAATTTAATTGTCTCGCCAATGAGCTATCGTTTACGGTAACACGATACATATATATTGATCCATTCTCATCATTGCTATCCGAATTGTTATCCACGATGTCAGATTTTAGGCTGGGACCCAACCTCACGTATCGTGCAAAAAAACACTTTTGGTTTACCCGGAAAGATATACTCGTGATTTTTTGCATATCAATAGCAGAAACTGTACTCTATACGAAACCACTGTATGGATTAATGGTATTCTTTGCATTTCGTAACACCAATGCATTTTCTACGGAAGCCCATAAGTGATAAGAAAATATTGATATTCAAAGAAAAAAGGTGTACAAGTTTATATTTTAGCGATATGATTTTGTTTTGTACATAAATAAGACATATGCACGCCTAATTATATTCTGTTTATGCCGAATGCAATTTTCAATTAATTTTTTTTTAAATCAAAAGCGGTTTAAGGATTGAATATGGTGGGCAGATGGGTGGAGGGAGGGATGGGCATACACCTTTTGGCTAAAGCTTTCATGCACGTTGTTAATAACTTCTGTAAATTGTTTTCGGTTAAAACCAACTTTACTGTGAAGTGTTATATCGTTAAGATGTCACTTTCTTACGAGCAAGACCGATTTTCTCCTTTTCAGAATAGAGTTATGACCCCTGAGTTACTTAACAAAAATGCACATTTTGGGTAAAGCTTAGGTGCAAGGTTTCTTTATCTTATTTTGGATTTTAACTAAAATTGCTGTGCAGCCTTATATCAAACAGAGATCACTTCCTTACGATCAATGTGTACCTTTGCCTTTTCTAAATAGAGTTATGGCCCCTGATTATCTACGAAAATACATTTTTGTGTTGAGTTTATGTTAATTAATCAAGTTTTGTTGAAAATTAAACAAATTTTGGGTGGAAATTTTATATACAAATAGGATACCAGTATATGTTAATAATATTTATGATACATCAAATTGTTTTGCCATTTTGGAATAGAGGTATGGCCCTTAATTTACTTAGAAAATATGGTTATTGCAACAACTATCTTGAATTGTGTAGGGTTTAAACCATATCGTTTAGTGTGAAGTCTTAATAACATTAACATACTGGCAGATATGTAGAATCCGTTCGATGGTAGCTTTTAGATTTCTTAATACAGTTATGGACCTGTAATTTACCTTGAAAATAGAATAGTAGTTACTGCAATTACTGTCTTATCAAATTGTAAACTTCCAAATTGGTTCACTATTTTGTCACAGACGTTTGATTGTATTTATCAGAAAAATAACGGGGTTTTTATTGACTAGTTTCGTTGGAAAGCGATTGAGCGACGTCATTGTTTGGGTATGACGTCTGACAGAGTTTCTCCAAAACATCTTGAATACTATCTAAATGATTTATTTGAAATTTGCACTTTTGTTACATATGATCATTAACTGTCCAACCAACATTGGTGTTTCTGTGACCTTGAGTTTCAATTCTAGGTTCTGATTGATTGAACAGGCAACTTCTGGTTAAGAAGTTTGTCAACGTTTCTCAAACACATCATGAACTTGAATATTTTCCTACGGTTTGTATCGCCTTGATCCATGGGACGCAATGTATTAAATAGTGTAATAGACTCATGTTTACAGTTTAAAACTATAAGTATCACTAAATGTGATCCATATCCTATTTCGAGTCAGAAACAAATTATGGTATAAAAGTCGAGAAGGAAATATAACATTCACAGAACCCAATCAATCAACCAAACACACGTATTTGAAACAAACACCAAACACAAGGATAGAAAAGAGCAAAGTATGCGAAATGGCAAACTCAAACGGTTGAAATATGGGTACCTACTTGGAATGGTCAGTGACATAAAGACTGCTGGGGTTAAACCATACCTCACTCTTACCCCATTTTCATTCCAATAAAATTCGACCAGCCAGGCTATAACCCCTTACAAACTAGGAAGTATGAATAGCAATTAGTAGGCAATATAAGTATTACACAAAATGATTATGTATATATGAATAGAAATTCCCAGAAAGCCACAAAGCAAATACTTGTTTGAAGCCAGGACAAAAAAAGAATGATGACGATCAGACAATATTAAATAAAAAAATAGTCTTATTTAGGTAGAAGCACATGCATTTATTACGATATATAGTTTTGAAGGATAGAGATAGAGAGCAGAAGAAGGCCCTTTACTATATACATATACTATAACTATATTCTTTCTAGCCTTCTATACTATATATCGTAATAAATTCCTGTGAGTAGAAGTTATCATAGGGTTCAAAATCAGTCGGGTCATCGCAACATTAATTGTAAAGCATTGTGGCGAACTGTAAATGGGTCAACATCTAAACATGCAGTGCATTGCATAATGATAGGGTCATATCCTATTTTGTTATGTTTGTTAACAACTTTAACACAGGTTGTATGAATGTGATAATGACCAATAATCTCAAAAAGTATGTACATATAGTCACCACAGTATTCACGTTGTGACAGACCTTGTAGCAGAAGTGTTCTGACAATACTTTAAGTAAATCAGGGTTATGATAATAAACCTTCGCAAAGGTTTGTCCGGATATAAAACTCAATGAAGCACTATTAAAGCTGGAGTAGATGAAAAGCAAAACAAACTTCCAACTATGTACGGTATTCCTAATTTACAAAAACAGGCTAATAAAGCACACTTTCTTCCTATTTCTAGTATCTGCACCACTACAGACATCTCCAAAGGTATAACGTCCTGTCTTACTGCCGCTGTAGATCACGTAACACAATATTGTGCTAAAGCTTATGCTAACTTTTGGATTATTATATTTTGGTAGTATTACTTTCTTGAAAACGAATGCAGTAAACGTCACGCAAACCTTTTCAAATATAAGCTTATTGCTCTTATTCAATATTTATTTTAGTGAATAAACACTAATGTTTGCTCAGCATTATACTGCGGTAGAATAAAGTATATTCTTTGGCATATCACTCCGCCATTAAAACAATCAAAATGGACTCTACCATTGCGTTTTCCATAGGGTTGCATTATATCGTTTGTTCTTATCATCACTTTCTAAAATTTCATAGCTCTAAACAGCCTACCTAAAATTAAAATACTAACCTAAATTCATCAAAAATGTCCAAAGTAAGCGGAGTTCTGTTCGATTGTTTACCACTCAGAACCACCCCATGGCATTAATGGTGTCAGGTCGCGGAGATGATTTCTGATAACCATTTTGATATTTTAGCTATGGTTATGTGACAAATTATGACGTAATCGCAGACTATTTTCTAAGACGTTGACAGAGTCACATGGTGATCCTGGTAAAGATTGGTAATGATCACTGTTAAAAGGCTTATCAAAGGAGGTTGTCACCTTATTATTTTGCAACGCACTGCATGTTTAGTGGTTGACCCATTTACAGTTCACCGCTTTGCTTTCCACTTGATTGTGCGATCGCCGGAAAGATTGTGGACCTATGATGACGTCTACCTAAATCCTGAAAGGACGGTAACGTTCGATGGTTGTCTTTAATATTGTCTAGTCGTGCCCTTAACAGTGTCAAAATTGAAATAATCTCTCTTGTCATAGAGTTGGCTTATTATTTCTCAGTTTCAATTGCGAGATGTAATCGAGAAAAGAAGATATAGCAACTATGAGAAATATTAGCTTTTTTGAGGTGAAGTTCTTTGGAAAGAAAGTATATGTAGTAAAGAAAAGAAAGGGTTGTAATTGTCCAAAATATCATCCATATACAAAGAGGTATAATAAAAGGCTTCATTTACATCTGCCTAAGCGTATCTGGTAAAAGACTAAAAATGAAACCTCTAACATAACAAAACAAAAACAAAACAACAACATTTCGTTCTCATTTGAGATTCAAACACTTTGTCTATAAACAGTAGTGTCATACATAACTAGTTCCATACGTGTAAAAAATATTATCTTATATAAATATAAATGCTTCGAAAACAACTACGTGACAAGTCCACATAGTGTAATTGTCCAAAACCCTTCAACTAAATATTAGTGAGAATCAGAACTCGTTTACTGTAGTTGCCGTGTACTCAGTCTGAAATTTAAATATTTGCAAACATCAAGGGCGATAACTTTGTAAACCACTCCTCAATTGTTCTCATTGTCAAACAAAACCGAGACCTTAATAAATTATTACCCCAAAAAGCATGGAAAATCAAATGCTATTTATTACAATCATCGTGAAAACAATCATCGTGAAAACAATCACGCTCCTTAGTCAGAGGACGATATCCTCTGTGTTCAATTAGAATATTACACAGTAATTGATGATATTTCAAAGGAAAGTAGGAAACAATCAGACGATAGAATTTTCGACAATTTAGAGCAATAACTTGATACTCGTCTAACCTGTCTGAAATCCGTTTGATATAAAGTTACACGCCAAATTGTGTGAAAATCGAAACCAATTTATTTGATGTATTGTGTACGAAAGCTAAAATTTGCATTTTTGCAATAATCAAGGGCAGTAACTCAGTAAGGCAGGTGTCAATTCTGCTCATTGTCATCTTGTCAAAGTTCATATTCATATAAAGTCTCACACTAAATAATGTGAATATCGGAATCCGTTTACTAAAGTAATGTGTGTACTCAAGCTAAAATGTGCCTATTCTTTCAATAACCAAGGGTAATAACTCTTTAAAGCAAGTGTCAGTTTTACTCAGTATTGAACTTGTCAAGGCCTTGTAGGTATAAGGCCTAACACCATACAACATTTAGTGGTAATCGGAAACCGTTTACTGCAGTTATTGTGAACACAAGAAATTCGCATTATCCCTGGCACAGGACAAAACAAAATTCATAAAAGGTCTATAACTCTTGTTAAAATTAGTAAAGTGTAACATAATCAGGTCTTGATTCTGTAGTTCGATATTTCATATACACATATAGGTTTCAAATACTGGAACTGTATTTGCCTGAAAGGACGTGTGCAAATTTCTTTATTTTCCTTTGAATGTTTGTTCAGCGATTTTCATATATTGGCTTGGTACGAATGGGTTACCGTAGAAATCGCGATGCTGTTACGAAATGCAAAGTATGCCAGAAGTCCATACAGTGGTTTCATATGTACAAGACCCTCATCTGTTAATATTTAAAAAATCAGGAGTATATTTTTCCGGGTAAACGTTTTCGTTTTTTTCAGGCTTGGGTCCCCGCCTATTTGTATTTATCCAGTATAAATGGTATTTGTTTCTACGAGTTTCTTATCATTTTTAACTCGACTATTCGAAGAATAAGAGAGCTTATGTAATCACCAACGCCGACGCCCACCCCGGCGACGGCGTCGGCGTTGGTGTCGGCGTCGGCGTCGGCGTCCCACATCAAGGTTTGGCGTAAGCTGTGTTTAAAAGTCTATATCTCTTACATTTCTTATCCTACCACAACCGAATTTGTTCATGGGCTTCCTTATAGCTTTATCTTAAGGGCTGCATAAGCAATTTTGGTTCCTGTAACCCATGGACTCCCATGGAACCCAAATTATGATGCCCCATTTCACATCAAATTTTGCGTGTAAGCTGTGTTTACAAGTCTATATCTCTTACAATTCTTACCCTAGCACAACAAATTTGGTCATTAGCTTCCTTATAGCATTGTCATGAGGGCTGCTTAAGTAATTTTGGTTCCTGTAACCCCTGGGCTCCAATGGAACCCAAATTCTGATAGCCCTTAAAATATGTCTGTTTCACATCAAATTTTGCGTGTAAGCTGTGTTTACATTTCTCTTACATTTCTTGTCCTAGCTGAACTAAATTTTGGAATTTGTTTCCTTATAGTATGTTGTGAAGGGTTGGATAAGTAATTTTGTCTTCTGCAAATTCTGGGCTCCAATGGAACCCAATTGTGATGGCCTATAAAATGTGAAATAAAGGCAGATTTAGGTTTGCATGTTTAGTCAATTCTTACACATATATGTTGCCCCCTCCTCCACCCCCCCCGCGCCCTCCCCCCTCACGACTACCCACTCCCGCCTCTCACCCACGCTCATCGCACCCCCCACCTCACCCCCACTTGAAACTATTTTTTTTCCATATGTTCTGTGTTGCTTTTGTAAATTCTTACACATATATGTTGCTGCCCCCACCCCCGCCTCTCACCCCCATCCCACCCCAACCCCACCCCCCACTTAAACTTTTTTTTTTTAGTTATTTTTTTTACATATTTCTTTGTTGTTTTAGTCAATTCTTACACATATATGTTGCCCCCTCCACAACCCACTCCCGCCTTTCACCCATGCTCCCTCCCCCACCCCACCCCCACTTGAAACTGTTTTTTGTTTTACATATTTCTGTGTTGCTTTTGTCAATTCTTATACATATATGTTGCCCCCTCACTCCCCACCCCCCAACCCACTCCCGCCTCTCACCCCCGCTACCCCAACGCACCCCCACTATAAAATCTTTTTTTTCTTCATATTTCTGTGTTGTTTTAGTCGATTCTTACACATATATGTTGCAACCTCACCCCCCCCCACCCACCATGCCTCTCCCTCCCCCCCCCCCCCCCCCCACACACACATGAAACTTTTCTTCTTTTTTTTTTACAATATTTCTTTGTGGTTTAGTCAATTCTTACACATTTATGTTGCCCCCTCCCCGCCCCCATCCCACTCCCGCCTACCCCCGCACCCCCACACCCCACTTGATTTTTTTTACATATTTCTGTCTTGCTTTTGTCAATTCTTACACATATATGTTGCACCCTCCCACGCCCGTACCACCCCCCCCCCCCCGCTACCCGTTCCCCCCGCCTCTCATCCCCCAAATTTGAATTTTTCTTTTTTACATATTTCTTTGTTGTTTTAGTCAGTTCTTACACATATATGTTGCACCCTCCCCCTGCCCCCCTCCCCCCCAACCCACTCCCAATTCTCCTCCCGCTCCCCCCCACCCCACCCCACTTGAAACAATTTTTTTTATACATATTTCTGTGTTGCTTTTGTCAATTCTTACACATATATGTTGTTACACACACACACTTGATTTTTTTTTTTTCATATTTCTTTGTTGTTTAGTCAATTCTATGTTGCCATCCCCACCCACCGCCTCTACCCCATCCCCACTTAAACTCGATTTTTTAATTATTTTTTCTTCATATTTTTATGTTGATTTGGTGAATTATTACATAGCTTCTTACACATATATGTTGCCCTCACCACCCCCACTCCCCCATCATCCAGCCCCGCCTCTCTCCCATCTCCACCTATATTTCTGTGTAGTTTTGGTCAATTCTTACACAAAGTTATGTTGTGCTGCCAACCCCACCCACATTGTTGTAACCTTGTTTTCTGATGGTATATACTAGTATAAATTTATTATTCTCTGAAAAATCGAATAGTCGAGCTGCGCTGTTCTCCGACAGCTCTTGTTTATACTTTATACTTATACTGAGCAAAAATAAAAATTACTCACTGTTAATGCTAGTAATTCCATAGGCCAGTTTTCGAGTGAGTATAAAGGCTTAAACAGAGTTTTAATAAAACAGTCGTTTATGTTTGTAATCACTCTTAAGTTTGCGTAGATTTAATGTTTTTCATGCAAAACATGCATGCTATAGGAAAAATGGGGGATAACCTCTTTGATATTTGAACTATCGGTCAATTATTCCGTAGATATCATTAATTATTTCTTTGTTGTTCAGAAAATAAGATTTTTTGCTAAGTATATATATGAAACGTAAGAGGGAAATTGAAATTTTCTGCATGTTTCACAGGTGGTGTAAATTAAAGTAAGAAAAAAGACGTGAGTGTAATCCATTTCTATAAATGTGAACATAAGATTGTAAGAAAACAAAGTAATATGGATGACATTACAATCACTTTATCAACACGTGAACACTGATGGGTACTTACTGCAATAGACGAGACTGTTACATGGACAAGAATGAACCCAAAGAAGGCCAGAGGCATAATCATCACGACTGGGAAGATATCCAACAGTTTTCAACTCCAAGTCCAGGTAGAAGAAATATTATCACTAGTGGACTGCCCAATCAAATGATTATGGAAATGGTTTAACACACATTTGAAAACGCCAACAACAATCAGAGGGTCAAGAACAAACTCCAAGAAAGGGTAAACGCATTGAGTAGATAGGGCAACATGGAAAGTACAAGACTTGACTGTATCTACATGGTTTGCTCCCAAGACTCATATGGCCTCTGATACTATAAGAGATAACCACCGTTACAGTACAGTGACTGCAACGAACCATCTACAGGTACTTATTTAAGACAGCACTGTTAGAAGGACGCTACATATTTAAGCACGATTATGTCCATCGAGCCTTATAGCTGACATATTTGAGAGTGAAAGAAGGAAACAATAATATGGCAAAAAGGCAGTCACTTACATGATTTGCCAAAGAGGAGAAGTCAACAAGAGCAATGGCTCAAATATAAAGTTCAGTACTTAACTAATATAATCAGTGGAACATGGTAGAAGACCTATAGAATCAGTTGTTTTTGCCCCGAATAAGTCCATACCATCCAGAAGTCAGATATTGAAATATGGTCTAAAAAAACAAGAAATCGGTGATGGTCGAGTTGACAGTGCCCTAGGAGTCTAGACGTAAGGAGGTATTTGAGCGGAAAATAGCTAATTATGCAGAGGTTCTTGAGCAATGTAGACAGCGAGGTTGACACACTTGCATTTTCCCAGCCATGATTGGTACCAGAGGATTTCCTGGCCAGTCAACATGGAGGAAAAAAACACCATTGGAATCGAAGGCAGAGTAAAGGGGCAGTAATAGGACGATATGTCTTGCAACTGAACGCGCATTTAGTTCTTTGTAGCTGAAAAGAGAGCAGAAGGGTTGGAAGCCATCCACTGACGCATAGTGGCTGATCAAGCCTGCGGATCCGTCGACAGGAGAGTTTCCTGTGTTTCGAGCCGTGTTTAAAGGCTCGAAACACAGGTTGAAAGGTGTCACACAGCTTAATGAGATTGTAAGCATGTGGTAATTCCTTTCTTTTTTATATACAAATACGACCACCATGGCTCATACACATCGAATTATTTCTTTGAAGAAATTAAACACTTGTAATGATATGACTGTACCGAGTTTCTAGACAAAAACACCATCTTCTATATTGTAATAATTACTTCGCTCGTTGTTTAATCACTGTCCTAAGCAGATTGGAAATGTCTAATGCTGGGTCTACATTGACGTTGTCTGTATAGAGAGTGGTGACCAATATCAATTTGCACTCGACTTAATTATACTAACAGATATATAACCTGGTTCAGAAAAGCGAAATATATTTTAATAGAGAACAGTCCTTTCATTTTCACTGAACGTCTACAGAACAATATTATATACTGAATAAGGTTGTCAGATTAGTATAATCATATCATGGTAACTCATAGGCGAAAAGTATAATTCCTTCAATATTATTTTGGAGAACATTTAAATTGTAAGGCAGGCAAGACCGACCATCACAACTTTTATGCGGTACATGTGTGAACTCAACAGAGACTTGAAAACATAAAAAGGACACGCGCAAAGAAATTGTATTTATTTGGGTTTTACGGTCACCAACAAAAACAAGTTATATGGTTTTGACATGAACGAACATTTCTGGTCCATTTTCCATTTAAATTGTCATAACATATCTAGAATGAGATAATAACCTTCTCACTGGCACTGCTACCACTCAAGTAGCACCTAAAACAATAAAGGGAGGATACAGTAGACCATTAATGAACTTCACTAAAATGACAAAATGGAATACATTTGAGAGGAATTTTACCCTTTTCCCTTTATAAGCAGTTTCCAAATATTCCTGTCCGGAAGCAATACGGTGTGCATGCGCAAATGGATAGAATAATAAATTATACAAACTTGATCATAGGGGATACATTAGGGTTCTAGGGATACATTACATTAAGGTCGTATTTAAATAGATGTATGAGTCTAACAATATATCGGAACTTTTTGCCGATCGATTTTACAAATACTATCACCAATTCTCATTTGAATGTGATATGTTCAATACATTTTGCGAAAAGAAAGTCAGTGAATACAGCAAAGTCTACGCTTTTACTTTAAGATGTTCAACGTTAAAGGCATTAAAGTAAAATACCTAACACCAAAGGTGTCTGGTCCAGTATAATATAGCTATCTATAAAAAAGTGTTTTTTTTCTTTTTAAATTCAGAACACATTTAGTAGACTACTGGGTTTGCCTTTAGACTTAAGACTAAACATATTACATATACATAGTGCTAAACTTTTGAATCCAGTTGTGTTTTAAATATCTTTTGAAAAACAATGCAAATCTAAATGAGTATTCATTTTGAACAGGACACTGGTGTTTGCAAACAATCGAAACATTCATGCTACGAAGAAAGAAACGAATTTCTACGGTAGTGATTCGAAATAGTATTATTATCATAGGCTAGTCTTCATGATTTAGTCAACATGTTTAACGACACTTTTGATATGCATCTCACACATTGATGTCATGTTGCTTTATCTTTTAATGATTAGCATGTAAATTTAGATCCATTATATAAACCATGAACGATATATGTGTGCTGAGGACTACGTTAATCTGAATAAGTCAACATTACAAGATATTCGGACACTATTTACAAAGCAGTCTGATGATATACATTGACTGAATTTCAATAAGTACTGATATTTCCATCGTCCCTTCTTATTTAATTATGCGGTCTTAATACGGGTAACAGGTTTAAAAATGAATGTATGAGTGAAATAGTTATGACATTAACTAAGAACCAAAAACACAATATACATTTAACAACATAAATGAGTTTTACTTTTCTGCAACTCTTATTTTTGGCTTGTTTCCAAGGAGGCTAGCCATATGGTGTGCTAGGTTTTGTGTATTTGATGGCTGGTTCTCCTTTTTTGTGGGTTGGTTCTAAAAAACTGTGTTCCTTTATGTTAAAACAGCTGATATATGTATGAGATTTACACCAAAGAGTTCATTTTTATCTATGAAGTCGGACATTCTTTCAGATTAAATATTTACCTTTTTTCGATTTACATTTAAAGCACATTATGGGATCTTTACAAGCTTATTACCAAAAGCCCTTCAAAGTGGTAACTTCAAACATGTTCTGTTCTCGTGCCAAACTCCTAGTACACGGAAGAGTCTATTGTGTTTACGGGTAACTGTTACATTAAATGAATTGAACATGTTTAAACATAGTTTATAAATGCTCTACAAGTAGTAACGTATTAAAGAATTATTAAACATATTCCAGATCAATAATAAATACATAATTTGTTTGGTATGAACTGTCTTGAATTCCACGTGCTGAAAATAAGATATCGTGCTCGCCTCTGTAACAGAAGGTCATGAATAGAATTTTTGGCAGCGTAACTCGTTTTTTCTCCAAGAACACCACTCATAATCAGTGATTAAATACAAAATCAAAATGCGGTAAAACACCAATTCACCGATACACTCACCCTACACTGTAATGCCAGTCAATATATGTTGCTATAGCCAGATTTCAACTTAATTAAATACAAAACATTTTAGTTCCCTCTTGCCATTTGCACAGACCAGGGTCCCGTTTTATGAAACAACTTACGACCACGTGCACACATAATTGTCTGCATTGCATGCTTAGCAGTAGGAACGCCACGGACCTATAACATATCAGTTCTGTTCGCATTTTAACTCCGCGAACATGGACTATTTCTTTGTATTATACGGACTATTTTACGAATTTTCAATTAAAACAGACGCAATTTTTTTACACACGAAATTGGGCGCGCTACGTCGGCGAGCACTACGGGTACCTATGGAGTCTTACCAACACGCGTACAGTGTTTCATACCGTAGATTATGTAAAAACTAATACCTTACCGGACGAAATAACGTTCCATTATGTGTCAACACGATGCAGTGTTGGTGACTGACAGGTCACCGTGACATAACTTGACACGTGAAATTGACATGTTGGTGCAAATTGGATTTGGGATTACTGTCTGCTGCTGAGTAGAGGTCCATTTTCAAGGTATTTGTTTTGTATTAAAATGTGCTTATTAATAAACTTTAGATCGTACATATTTAGACAATGGCCAAATACAGTGCCTAAAATAGTGGTGTTTACTGTATAATAGAAAGTTCATAATCACTATAAAGTGTTCTTCGTGTACTCCGATCTTTCCAGTAACTGGATGTACTGTACACTGTAGAACGTTTCGTGGAATAAAACAATTATTAGTTGAAATGCTGTCAATGTCCACTGCACCCCGCCCACCCAAGTACGATAGATGGGGGTTGGGGGTGGGTAGATGGAGCTTGAATACCGAAAACAAGGAGGGGGTAAGGAAACTAGAAACCCCCTCCACCCCCACGCCTCAGATGCATAAATGTAAATTGTTAGCGTTGTCTCTTTATCGTTATGTTATCCCCATTTTCTCGCACATTCGTGAATACATAACCCGATACAACTACCATTGAACAAATGTAAACAGCCATTGACATTTGACTGAAATCGGTCAGATTCATATTTATGTACAGTAGAGTTTTGAGTTTTCTTTTTTAAATATGTTACTTAATGTATAACAAAGGATAAACTATGTCTGTTTGATCATTGACATTGGATTGATGTTGTTTTTCAGAGAGGCCTCAAATGTGAATCGTGCCCTTGAGCAGCTCTAAGTGAATTGATACTGACGACTTCAGAATGTCAAGCCGTATTAAATGCCATTGGATCATTTTGAGGTGAGAGCCCTTTTAAAAATTGTTTGCACTTGTGTAGTTCTTTAAATGGAGCTTGTGTTATGCTTGCACGGTGCTGTTCAAAGTTACAGTAACACATGTTTTCAGTGATAATGCAGCGTGATTGTCATATGAGCTCGTGTAAACTACATGTACTGGATACATGCGAAAACAAGTTGTGTTAAAGGGACACTAGGCAATCTTTATTTTATTTAAAACTTCTGGAGTTTGGTCAATTTTTCTGCATAGTTTGCATTTGTGTATCATTAATATTATTTATTACAATAGTTCAGAAGAAACTGTTTTACACATTACTTACTGTTGATAATAGTGCACCTATAATATAGTTAAGTATTTGATAGAATAACGAAGACAAAATGAAACACTTTTATTTAATTTTTAATGCAAGCAGGTTTAAATTTAAAATGTTACCAGGTTAACAAATGGAGATGCTAATGTTAATGCTTGATAAATACTTCAAGATTGCCGTGTGCCCCTTTAACATCAACTAATTACAATGTGATTATGTGATGGGTCACCAATTTATTAAAGGGACACAGAGCAAATTTCCAATCTTGTGTCTGTTTTAGACATTTTCACATCAGAAGACCACACATCTACAAAAGTGTCTTACTGCCCTATTATTTCTAAAACTGACGGCATCACCAGGTTTTGAGATAGAAAATAATTAGTTGTATATTAATGTTTTCTCCCCATGTAAAATGACCTTACTAAGTCATTAAAGTAAAATCTCATATGAACAAAACGTGTAAAATTTAACAATTTTAGATTTTTGGCAAGAGTTTGATTTTATTCCCCTTCTAGTAAAAATGACTTATAGAGCATTACACCCTCTGTCAGATTTAACTTTCCTTGCTGTAGTACTGCTGGGTGAAAAATACATTAAAATTGTTCTGTAATCATGTCAGGTCAATCATATACTCGTATGATACACAATATAATATGTATTGACCCTTTATTTGATGTGCCATTTACTCAGTTTTGGTCAAGGGACGTTTATAGCATATCGGCTTTGAATCCAGTGAACACGGATTCAAGTCTTACTGGCGCCACTGGATTACTTCGATGTGTCCTGCTAGCCCCGTGCGTCTGATGGTAACGTAAACCGGATGGTCCTGTGTATCAGAGTCTGTCCTCCAAGCACGTTAAAGAACCATATGTATCTAATCGGTAGCAAGCGTAGGGCAGGGTTCCTGGATGCCTGGATGTATCTTTCCTCCTCTCTTTGGGGCGGCTCGAAATAACCTAAACAACGTGTTGATGAGGCGTTAAACAATAATTAAATTGTAAACTGTCCCATTCCCCTAAACATGCCCTAGCTCCCCCTCGCAACACGTGATTCAAATTGAATACTCTGCTCGACTTATATTAACTTTTTATTCTATGTCTTTCTTTTCTTTCAGTATGCACGTCATGTGGAAGAAGACTCCATGTACACCACTGGCCAGAGTCAATGCTGAAGTTTATGTTCGCTCAATTATTTGCTTAATAAAGTATACATATGAACTAACATATTGTCTTTATAATTATGTCTTCCACCACAAATTGGTAGGTGAGACAGACTATATTTGGCCTTTCCGTTCGTCCGTCACAAATCTTGTCTGCGCTACTTGTTGGATTTTGACGAAACTTTGTACGAAGCATCAGTATGTGCATATCAAATATTGAAGGTCAAGGGCGCCGTGACCCAATAATGATTATGAAAAACCTTGTCTGCACTGTCCACTTCCCCAGAAGAAAATACATGGTTTGAGTGCATTTGGTGAGAGAATGATGCCTTTTGATTTTGAGGTCATTAGGTCAAATGTCATTGTCACCGTGACTTGATAATGTAAAATGTTGTAAACTTAAGTCCACTTTCCCTAAAGCAAATCTCATGAAACTTAATGGATGGATTGCCTGTGGTTGATCCTTTTGATTTTAAGTGGGTCAACGGTCAAGGTCACTGACCGGATAATGAAACGCATTGTCCGCACTGTAACTTCTCTTTTCCTGAAGGAAGTCTCTTGAAACGTCATGGGTTGACTGCCTGTGATAAGACTACTGCGCCGTTTGATGATTTTGAGGTTAATAGGTCAAAGGTCAATATCACCCTGAAACGATCATGAAATATATTCAAACGTCATGGGTTGACTGCCTTTGGTAAGAGTATGATCCCTATTAATATTGAGGTCAGTAAGTAAATCTGAGGTCAACGTCACAGTGACTTGATCATGAAAAATCGTGTCCGCAATCAAACTCTTTATTACTTTCTCTGAAGCTAATTTCATAAAACTTCATACTTTGACTGCCTTTGGTGAAATGATATTCCCTGTTTATTTTGAAGTCAGTAGTTGAAAGCTCCGTTACTATGAACGGAAAATGAAAAGTATTGCCCACACAGTTTTTCCTCTTACCTAAAGCAAATTTCATGAAACTTCATTGGTGGACATTGGAAAGAGGATGATCGTTTGATTTTTAGGTAAAAGGTCAAGTTCCCTGCAGACATCCACTATCCAAGGATAAGCATATGTTACAACACACATGTTATAATATTAATGGTATAATATATGAATATTTTCTTGCACAATGTTGAATCCGGTAAAACAAGTGGTTTTGTTCACCGATACTGTCGCCTGTGAACCAAACCACTTGTTTTTAATTTACAGGATTCAACAGTGTGTAAGACATATTCCGATCATCCATTTTTTTTTTAAATCATAAATTAACAGATTTCAACTGCTGAAAACAAACATGTATGTTTTTTTCAGGAAAAAATAATTCCGTGAATATAGTATTTATCATCGTTATATATGTTCAGGGAAATGTTTAATATGTCTGTTTTCGAATACTACAGATCGTAACGCACCGCACATGTATATTCAGTATTTACTTTCAATATAGTAGTGAGTATGACTGCGTTCTGGGACCATATAAATATAAAAGAATAATATATATAAATATATATATATATAACTATATATGCCCTATAAATATAAACGACCCGCACTTTTTGGATTCACGCGTACAGTGTTTCACAACACCACAAATCTGGCAAGTGCTCTATTGACACAATATCATGTCCACATGTTTATGTTATGAAATCTTCGAGTCTACACATAATCATGTTTGTTACTGACAGTAGCATGTCTGTTACTCGTCAGTCATTTATTTACTTGGTTAAAGGGACACATGCCAATCTTGCTTTCTTTAAAACTCGAGTCGCCCCCTCAGTTTTAAACGAACAGTTAAAAGAATATACTTCTTTCTGCCTTTTAAACTAATATTAGTTAATCGCTTTTTCTGATTTCGAAAATTAACTCTGCAACGTATGTTGCCGCCATCATGATTTCATTTTCCGATATACCGTTTCAACATTGTTTGTTAAAATAAATTGGCCACTCTGACATAAACCCAAAGCATGTATAGATCAAAAATTTAGTGTAAAATACATGGACACATACATTTTAAATATATGTGTTTGCATAACGAAATTATTTAATTGTTTCTGTAGCCGGTCGTCTTCCCTTAATGAATATGAATGTTGCCGTCTTTGGGCCGGACGGTCCTGTTACTTAATTAGTACTTGTCTCCGTTCATTGAAATTCTACATATATACAGAGGAGAGATGTATCTATATGCTTATGTTTTTATTCTCACTTCTAAAATGACGAAATAAATCGATTGAATAAAAGGCGCATTCTCAGCAATACACAACGTATTGTGTGTACGTTGGGGGGGGGGAGGGGGTAAGCCGACGGGGTTGGAGGGATACTACCGTAATGTTGCTCTCATACATACTGTGAACATACTACATCAATAATATAACAACTACTGAACAATACTGAAATCGATTTATCTTTATAAATGAATTCATAATTCCACAATTTTATTCCGTGCAAACATCGATTTGGAACGTCGAATCGGCGTATTTAAGCGATTACGGTGTACTTCGTTAATTTTCGGGGGGAAAAAGTACTTGCCTCCGATTTTTTTTTATATTTTACATATCTACAGAAAAGATGTATTTACGCGTACATGCTTTTGTTCTTTTCTCTCGCTTCTAAAATGATGAAATAAATCGAATTTGATTAAAACTGCGCTTTCGCAGCTATATACAACTTAATCAATACGGTATGAAGGGTGGTGGGGGTGGGATGAGGGGCGGGGTTGCAGGGATACTACCGTAATGGTGTCCTTGAGAAAAACTGTAAACATTCTACTCTAATAATTTATTAAATACATAACAATGTTGAAATCAATATATCTCTTAAAAAGGATTTCACAAGTTCATGGTTTTATATCCCGCGTGTAAATTAACTTCGAAAGACGATTGTTCATATTTTAGTAAACACGGTGTACTTTGTTAATTTTGGGGAAAAAAAAGTACTTTTTTCTGATTGACTTAAAATTTTGGTTTTTAATAGTCGACATGTCAATGAACACTTTCATGAAAAAAAATTCATTCTCGCTGTTAAAACTTCAGTTTTTTGCATTTTTTTCGGATTCAGAAAATTAGCACTGCAACATATATTTTCTACATCCTCATTTTCTTTCCCGACGTACCGTTGCAATTTGGTTTATTAAAACCTATTCTAAGCACTCTATCATACACCAAAAGCATGTAAAGATCAGAAATTTAATCTGGAATGCATGGATACATACATTTGAAATATATGTATTGAAATAATGGAATTATTTCATTTCTTGTGTACCCGGTCGCGTCTGTAAATGTATATGCGTTATGCCGTCTTTGAGTCCGTGGGTCATGTTAGTTAATTTTGGGAAAAAAAAGTACTTGTCTCCGATTTCATTAAAATTTTGCATATGGACAGAGGAAAGATTTATCTATGCGTACATGCATTTGTTTTTATTCTCGCTTCTAAAATGACGAAATAAATCGATTTTGATTTAAAAGCGCATTCTTGGCAATTTAAACCTTAAAACAACCTAAATTCATCCCTTTGAAAAATACCTTTAACTATTAATGGGAATTACACGAAGTGTACACCAATTATGTTCGACCAATGTAGTTTGTGAATATTATTACTTTAACAACGATCTGTGATTGTGTTTTGTCATAATCACAGTTTATAGATAAGAGGTGTATAAATCTGACCAGTGAAAATTTTCCCAATAATGTCATTTTGTTATCGATTTTATCACGTGACCTTGTTTGATAAATATTCCTACGCCATAGGGCTGGCGTTCCTACTGTAGGTGAAAAAAAGTGAACGATTTTAAAATGTAAGACTTATCGTAAGTATTTTAGTAAAACAGGGCCCTGATACATAACCCAGGCAAGCAGTCCTTCAAGCTTTAACATAAATATTCGTATATTAATCACATTTTGTTATTATCATGACCATGGTAATGTAGGAGGTGGCTATATTGTTCAACTTCAAAATTAAACGACAGCAACAAAGAACAACAATAACAACAAGAACAATGCCATCTATTCTCAACAGATCTCAATGAAAACAAATCTACTTGTTAATCCAACGTTTCTTTAATCCAACGTTTTTGCTACTTAAATCGTATCAAATAAATAATGGTTGTGAAATACAGAATAACAGAGCATGGTCAGTCGCGTCATTAATAATATAGTCACGCTGATAGTATGAAGAAATACCTGCTGGATATGATCGAAAACCATACAGTCATTTGACATTTGAGATTCTTTTTCTTCAAATTATATTGATGTGAAATCACCTGCTTCACATTGATACAAATAGCACAAAACATGTGAAACAATTGTTTTTACCATTATTTGTTAAAACAAAGTAACAATTGTGTTTTTTCCTCATGTTTCCACCGTGTCTGTAGTGAACGAAAGTGTACATATATACTGAGGGAAAAAGGTTTAACAAAAGTGTCAATGACAGTAGTTTCTTGATTTTACAACCAAAAATGTATTATTTCCAAGGTGCAACAAAAACTTGCGAAACTTTTTCCTCTCAGTATATCTGCTGGCTGTGCACATCATCAGTTGTTCCTCGGAAGTGATCGAGATAACTGCTATAAAGCCAACAGTTTCATGTGCTTTAGTTTCTCAATGGCACCGGGGCTTTAAAGATGGAAGAGAATGATAGCGCGATACTCTGTTATTAATCTGACGTCATTTTTTCACGAAGCAGTTTAGTAACTGTTATTTGTTTCGTTATGGAGTTATTATACGGTGACATATATGATCTCAACATTTAACGTGCAATCTGTACTGACGTCATTGTAGTAGAAATGGCATAGATGTTCGCCTCTTTAATCATTATATGAAATAATGGACATTTGAAATCTGAGTTTATAATTGCGGGAGGTGTACATTACTGGTTCTACCCAGGAAAAGTGGGTGGTATGCCTCCACCACAAAAAATCGACCGTCATACATAACCTTACACTTGTTGAAATTGACGTAAAACACCATACAAACAAACATATTATGTTTGAAAAACAAGCTTAATTAGGACTGCTCCGCTGTCGCGTTAACTGGTTACTATGACCACGTGTACAATGCCTTTATATAATGTTAAGTGTAAATTGAAATCAACTGTCCTGAGAAAAATGGCACCGCAGATCCTCACTGTATCGCAAACAAAGAGCAATTTAACTATGCAATGAATTGTAAAAATATATAAAAAAACATAATTAGAAATACCTCAGGATGTATCCAGAATTGTACTGAATAACCATAGCAGTTGCAGCCGCCCAAGAGAAAACCAATCTAGGGTACGACTAGTAAACCCGCGGGACAAATGCTCAAGCACCAACCTCCCCTTTCAGGGTTTTAGAAGGTGCAATGATGGAGTCCCACGAGGTTGTCCGGTCATCGCACAAGAGTAAAGTGAAGCGTAGTGACTGACTGTAGAGGGTTCAATCACCAGACATGAAGTGTACTGTAATACATTGTATATAAAGTATACATTGCTTAATATGTTGTGTAAAAGTATTGTTATAAAGATTGTATTGCAAAAGTCTACGTAATTTTGGATCACTCCTGGAATGGTGTGGTATTCACGGAATCAATTTGGCTGTTTTGTGTGTATGTATTATAATACTCTTTTTCAGTTCTCATGAAGTGGGACTCATAATTGGGACATAAATACTACAGCTGCTACTATGATATGTTTATGAGTAACTTAGATTTGAATGCATCTACCACTTGGCATCAACGTATCTTAGCAAGTACACCTTAACACGTTTCCATATGCTCTTATACGTATGCCCAATATGAAACCTTCTGACACAGAACCTTTCCCTTAGTTGTTTAACGTTTTTACTAAAATATTCGACCCCATGGAGAGAACAAACATGACAGTTTTGTACAAAGGTTAATCGAAAACACACACACCAAACACACAATATAATGACATTTTGATTCTATAAGACGGAGTGGGGGTGGGGGGTGTTTAAACCAAGTTCTGGGTGCATCAAACCTCACTCTTAACCTGTTGTCATCCCAATATAATTGGACAGTGTAAATAAAGATATCCCCGCCAGGTTATATTCTCTAACAAAACATACAGCATTAATAGGCAATATAAGAATAACACATAAATGATCATGTATATATACAAACAAAAGCATAGAAATCCACAAAGCAAGTACTCAATGACTTGGAAGAAGCCAGAACAACATGAGAACAATTCGCTAAGCGTAAGATACGATTTAAGACAAGCATCGGTCGCTACCGTCCTTTGAGGATTTAGATAGACGTCATCATAGGGTCCACAGTCTGTCCTGTCATCGCACAATCAAAGAGGAAAGCATTATGGTGAACTGTAAATGGGTCAACCACTAAACATGCAGTGCGTTGCAAAATGATAGGATCATAACTTCTTTTGATTAACATTTTAACATTTTTAATACATATTGTATGAAAGTGATTATGACCAAGGATCTTACGAAGTTTGTAAATCACATCATCATAGAAGTCAGGTTGTAATAGTTCTTATCGCAGAAGAGTTTTAATTACATTTTCAACACATTGCCTTGTTGATGACAATGCTTTGTTCAAGTTCCTTTTAGCAATAAGGTGACCATTAACTTTATATGGAGTCATTAACCATTGTTTTATTTGATAAGCACCATCACCAATAAAACATTTCCCAGCAAAAATCTTTGCATCTTGGTAAATTGTTGAGTTTTTCAACACTCGTGCATCGTGCGCGCTTCCTGGCCATCCAACCAAGGCATCATTTATAAGAAGATCATTATCGACAATTATCTGCAGCTGAATAGAGTCAAAACCTTTTCGATTAACGTAGTCTCTTTTCCCACCAGGATAATTGAAAATGGGAATGTGTTACATCGAAAGCCTCTACTATTCCTTGAAAACATCTCAATAATTCAACGCATTCTGATATTTCAGCTTGCATATCATGACATGGCCATCTTATATATGTATTACTTTCCCCAAAATATGCTCTGCCGCATCTTTAATGCATGTGCCCATCAGATACTATAAGACGTTCTGTGCAAAAATGGTATTGACTTTGCCGGTTCTGGTTTTTGTCTCGCCTTTTCGAAGATAGGTGTTGCTTTTCCGGCTGCGGCGGCGGCGGCATTCAAGTTTTGCGTTTAGGTAATTTTCTCACAAACTGTATACACTAGACCTTTCCAACTTTGCTTATAGTTGTATCTTGGGTGGTACATCGCAACGTGACAAAGCAAATGTGGAAGTGACCTTGACCCTCCAGCAAAGGGCAGATACCTTAATAATTTTACCTTCAACTTTTGCGTTGAGGTCAATTTCGCGCAAACTGTATGCACTACACCTTTCAAACGTTGTTCATAGTTGTATCTAGGGTGGTACATCGCAACGTGACAAAGCAGATGTGGATGTGACCTTGACTCGCCAAGCAAAGGGCAGATAACCTTATAGTTTTTACCTTCAACTTTGGTGTTTAGGTCACTTTTTAACAAACTGTATGCACTAACACCTTTCAAACTTTGCTTATAGTTGTATCTTGAGAGGTACATTGCAATGACAAAGCAAATGTGGATGTGACCTTCACCATCAAAACAAAGGGCAGATAACTTTAATTGTTACATTTACATCACTTTCTCATGAACTATAATTATGCACTAGATGTTTTAAACCTAACTTATAGCTTAATCTTTGGAAGAAAAATGTCTATTTTGACATAGTTGCGTCTTGGGTAGTGCATCTATTTGGACGCATGGATTTCATCTATGACCTTGACCTACTTTTGGAGCTGATGATTTTTAATTTTACTGGCCAAGGGCCTTTACCAAACTTTAACAGATTGTTAATATCAATGAAAGCTCGGACAAGTTCGAAAACCAGCCAGATCGGACAAGTAACAGCGGAGTTATGGCCGTTGATTTAGTTAAAAATGCTATATTTTGCCTCGTTAATACAATAGGGCTATCATTTATTATCTGATTTGTACCAAACTTTACCAGATGTTTTTTTTCTATTATTAGTATTATTTTGTTTGTTTAATTTTTTTAAATATATATTTAATAAAATATTTAATAGATTTTTTTTTAGATTTTTATTTTTTTAATTTTTTTTTTAAATTATTATTTTATTTATTTTTATATTTTTTTAATTATTATTATTATTTTTTTTTTTGTGTTAACGCTGTGTTAGCAGGAAGCATTGCTATGATTTCTAGTTGTGCTTGTTGCGTTTTTTTCCAGTTCGTTGATTTTTGATGGAGTTATGGCCCCTTGACATTTTTACTTTTAAATTTATTGTCGGCGCTACTCCTCCTAAACGCCTTGTTGGATTTTAAGAAACTTGGCAGGAAGCATCGGTAAGATGTCTAGTTGTGCATATCGCGCTGTTGTTCCAGTTCGCTGATTTATGACGGAGTTATGGCCCTTTGACATTTTTACTTTAAATTTCTTGTCGGCGCTACTCCTCCTAAACGACTTGTTGGATTTCTACAAAATTTGGCAGGAAGCCTTAGTAGGATGTCTAATTGTGCAGAGCGCGGTATATCAATGAAATCTTGGACAAGTTCGAAAACCAGCTAGATCTTGTTAGTAATGACAGAGATATGGCCCTTGATTTGTTGACAAATGCTATATTGTATTTTCCTTTGTTTAATCTGTAGTTACTTCATTTTTTATCTGATGTTTACCATATTTGTTTAGAATGTTAATATAACCCCCCACACACCCATTCTTATGAAATTTCATTAATAGAATAAAGTGGGACAAATTAAAAATACCCCAGGTCAGACTAGACACAGCAGACTTATTGCCCATGATTACCAGGTGAGCGATCTAAGGCCATCCTATCCCTGTTGTTTTTGCATTATTTTAAAAGAAGTACTGATGGGAGTTTTATGTCGACAACCCGTGATATAAGAGCCATTTTAGCCAGTAGAGCGTCCACAAGCCCTCTTGGGCCTCTTGTTTTTAATAGAATGGCATTTTGTTTTTAAATAAATGTACTTAAATGTCATCTCAGCAAACTGCAAACTCCATTGTTTTTAGTTACTACAATGTTTACAAACTTTCATTTAAGATGCTTAAATGAAACTTTTTATTTTGAAGTCCAGCCCCCGTTAGGCGAGACATGTGACTCTGCGGATTTCTTGTTAAAAGCAAATCCGACGACATATCCTATTAAAAAAACATGTGTTCCATGTTTGACTGCCTGTTTTCCTCTGTTTGTCTGCAAGCGTTTACATGACACCTTAAGTTAGACATGTTTTACTTATCGTTGCAAAAGTATACACAGGCGTAAATGTGCTAAATTTAAATCGTTTGTGAAACATGGGGACTGACAGCTTTCACGTTTGTTAGAGTTATAGTCTACTCGAAATACGTTTGGTTAATACCTTCTAGCTTGAGATTGTGATTTTGCACATTACATAACGCGCAGTCATTGTTTAAGCGCTCCATTATGATTGAGGAATATTGGAGATATTCATTTATGAAGAACTCTCCAATAATGCTACTATTTCCTGCAAGCGCTTGTATGGAGTTAGGTAAACGTATTATAATACTTATACCATCGCAGTACAACCGGCGTGTACGGTACTGCGGGTACGGTACTGTCTGGGTGTGTATAGCAGTGATGCATTTTAAAGAAACTAACCCGCTAAATAACGGCAAAAATTACACTACAAAACCGTTTATCAAAACTCTATCCAGGTGTTCAGGTCATATAATAATGTATATGTGCCGAGTAAAAGTATAAGTTTTTTCACGTTGTTTTTAAAATACCCGTGATTGAATTTGCGTAAAATGAATTATGAGTTGGTAACTCTTAATTCGACGCTCCGTTTTATTTGGGTTTGGACCTGCTGGTAAAAGCCGTTTAAGTTGTTTCAATAGAGTATATATATATATATATATAAATACATGTATATATATTTGTGCTTGCCTAAACCTGAGTTATAATGAGCACTATCTAACTTCATCTATGCTGCTTGTTTTGACAATGGGAATTAAATAACACACAATTCCATGATAAGTGAATATGTCATTTTATTTATAAAATGACTTAACGTTATAATACATTACTGACTAGATTATAATATTATATATTTTGTGAAGTGTCATAAAAACATAATATGTTTAACCTTAAAACTATTGTAATGACTAGATTGAACATTTCACAATATAACTTTTGCAAAATGCATGGAAAACATTCCCATATAAGCAAGAAAAGTCATAGTATACAATCTATACTATGACGATGAGCGGCAATAAGAATAAATATTGTAGTATATATAGTATATACATGTACTGCACATTTATTTTATTTTAATTCATTGTATTGGAATTAAAGCATATTGTGTGTGTTCATGTGGCTATAGCTGAGTTCCGACTATATGTTTTCTTAAAATTCTGACTTTTGACTGTAAATAATGGTTCAATGCAAAATAATTACAATTTGCATGTGGTAATAATATCATAAAATGTATATATTTTTAATTTCATGATGTACAAAAAGAATATTATTGATATGCAAACAGTATGTACAACTCCGTAGCTGTGTCCGGTATCTGCCAAGACTTGAACATGGATCTCTTTTCTCGAAAGAAAATCGTGTTTCTTTACACTACAGAGATCGCCCAGACATCACAAAAGAGTGTACAATTAGATTACACATTTTTCAGACTTAAACCATCACTGAAGATTGTTTATATACCTGCAAATGCATGCCCCACTTAATACTGATGTTTCTCACAAAGTTTGGGGAAATCCATATAGGAGTTATGGAAAAATAGCATACACAATATTTTTTATTAGAAAAATATTCAAGGGGCCAAAACCGACATCAAACACCACTGAACCAAAATCCTGCTATGGTTTGCGTGATGCAGATGTTTCTCACACAGTTTGTTGAAACCCCATCAGGTGATAATAGAGAACTAGTGCATGTAATGCGTATCTCCACATCATACCGACACTTCTCACGAAGTTTGATGAAATCCATTAAGGGGTTATAGAGACATAGTGCAGATGGTGAGCCATGATTTTTGTATGAAAATATCCAAAGGGTCATAACAGTAAACTCATCAAAATCATAAACAATTTATGCACATATCCACTTCATAAGAATGCTTCTCATAAAGTTTCGCGAAAATCCAGAAAGGAGCTATGCCGAAATAGCGTGTCACATATAACACAATTAGACTAGATGATTAATCCGAGCCTAGACTAGATGATTAATCCGAGCCTTGTCTGAACGTACGATTTTGATATTTCTTCTGGCCGTGTCCCCCATAACCCTTTGATGGAAGTTCACAAACTTTTATTAAAAGCATCATTATGAAGTGGAATTTTTCATATCTTGGTAAACATGACACGTTTGATGATTTTTGACGGTTGATTATTTTCACACAAATTCTTGTCCAAACTACATGTGTATTCCTCCATATCTCCTTGATGGACTTCACGAAACGATTAGAAGCATCAGACAGTTTGAAGTGGAGACGTGCATATCGTCTAGTTAATCCGAGCCTTCTCTGACATTACAAGCCCTTTTTTACGAGTTTGATATTTCTTCTAGCTGTCTACGGTCAGAGGAACTTCTATAGTAAAAGCCGGGAATCGCTCGAGGGAGCTACCATCAGTATCTACGGCGTCGTGTCAATTAGACAAACTTATTGATTAATTAATGTTTTATATTCCCAGCTGCAGTGATAAAACTGCATATTTATCAATTGTATTCCTCTCCAACAAACGTTTATGTTTTGAAGAACGAAATATTTCCAATATCCTAAACAACTTTAGTAAGCTTCATAAAACACATATTTTTGGTTCAAAGAGGTAAATAAATATATTGATTGATACTGGTTTGCTAAAAGTAGCCAAACAGAAAATAGTGTTTATTGTACTGATTCTTGTTATTTGATATTATTCAAAGAAAAAACAACTACATGTAACAGAGCAAAAATAAGTTCACTTCAATGTTAAACAATGTCAACATCCGATAACAAGCTCGCGCACGCGCTGTTAATAGGGACCCTCAAAGAGTAGCCAATAATAATTGATTGACAGCTGCACAGAAGTAGTAGCCGAATTGCTAATTAAAAACAAAACGCATCAATCTATGATAGTTATCCCTATTGGACGCCCCATTCCGTAAGAAAGACATTTATGACCGAAAAATACTAACAAGAGATGTCAATTGAAAATACTTGCATCTTCAGTATAATCATATTTGACCGATCGATATTTTACTGCAGTATTGTATTTTTCCAGTATTGTGTATATAAACAGGGTTATATATATAAATTAAAGTTTTTAGTTATTATTGTCTGCTGCTGTCATCATTGGGAAACATTGTTTAAATACTGGAAAACAATTTAAAACATATAACTGCGCATGCGTGGTAAGCGCGAGACTTCCCCATGCCGACTCAAAATAATGTTTATCTTATCTTATCTTATGCCTAAATTTGCGGGGAAATGAGTGCTGGGCAGAAAATCATTTATATTTCTGTATATATTTACTTTTTCATCGACGATTCGTCTGATGATGAAAATTTTATCATTTTAATAAATAAAATTGATATTTTCTATTGAAGAGCTACTAACGTCGTTTGTTTACGGACATTCAGATACTACTTGCATACCAGTAACTGTTTTAGATCCATAACATTTTAATTCAGTGCATATTTACCTTGATATCTTGACTTAAAATCAAGCAGGTGGCCAATTGTTATTCTCCCTAGCGGGTGAGGAAATCCCCGTGTTTTTACTATAGGAGTTTCTCTGACCGTACACAGCCAGAAGAAATATGTAAATCTTAAAAAAGGGCTGGTACGGTCAGAGAAGGCTCGGATTAGCAGAATGAATATCAAATGAAGCAAGTTTTCTAGATCATCTGCGCCGCTTGATTGTTTAAAAAAAATATCAAGCGTCGACGATGATCAAGACTAATTTTATGTAGGTCAATCCATAACAACACACACTGAAAATGAATGCAAGCCTATCTTCAACTTGACACATCCAACAGAAGACAATGTAAATTGTATGCACATTAAAACACATTTTCTACTTAGGATTACTTGTATATAAAATGTCAACGTCTCTCTCCCTCTCCCTCTCTCTCTCTCTCTCTCTCTCTCCGAACATGTGAAGAAAATGACCGCTTCTGAACAAAAAATAGACTAAGCTATGACGTCACGCACTTCCGTTAATACATTAATTTAAGGAATCACCTCCCGATTTTTTGCGTTTTTAACAGTGAGGTCTAAATCACATTTACACACATTATAACTAAATCATACACGTATACAAAACTTCCTTGGAATTTTATTAGAACAAAACATACTTCACCTTGATTCCAAAACGTATACAGAAAATGGAATCCACAATTAACTATATCCATACACGAGGGGTCAGCAAATTTACGCTTCACTGCTCACAATATACGCTATATGGAATCGGCAATTAGGTCAAACCTAAAAACAGTAATAGAGCGTTCAAATGATTCCTATACACAGTAATAGTTAACTGAATTTACATATTTTTGAATAATAACGCTCTATGAAAAGGTTCCTATTCATCCGGATGATTATGGGCTACTTGGTTTTACCATCAACCAGAACGGTACAACTCAATATCATGTTCACGTTTTCAATTTCAGGATGCGCGGAAAATGGCTCCATGGTTAGAGCAATGTCCGACACAAAGCCCGCAATCCTTTTTAAGAATCTGACGCCGACATCCACAAATGTCATAAGTGCGTCACTTGTAAATAGTTCAAAGATTCATATAAGCGTGCATGGGACAAATTTGCAAATGATATGTCTTCGATCAGCATCGTGTCATATGTTAATTATTTAGCTATGCTATTTGATTCTAGTTATTCTGCCAGTACTATTGCAATGCATGCATATGCAATTGGTTTTGTTCACAAATTATTACGTTTCGCAGACCCGATGCAATCGTATTTGGTGAAAACTTTTATTAAAGGTGCTTTCAGGATAGGTAGTAAACCTGACACGAGGCTTCCGTTCAGTTTGTCTGTATTTCAGAGGTTGGTACACGCGATACCGTCGATTAATAGGCGGCGGTGTGAACATATTCTGATTCGGGCACGTTTTACAACAGTTTATAGTTTGTTTCTTAGAATGGGTGAAGTCTACTTGACAGCAGGCGGAGTAGCGGATCATTTAATACAAAGAAAGGACATCTCCTACAGTGGGTACAAAAACTGTAGGCATGTCCGTGATTATGACCCATTATAAACATAAGAAGCAAGCGGATCCTGTTTTCATTATATGTTGCGCATAACTCTAAAATCCCAGAAGCAAGCCCTGTGTTGGCATTGCAAGAATATCTCGATTTACACACGCATACAGATGGCCCCCTGCTTCAATTTGAGATGGGACTCTGGTATCCTATGGTTATGGGACGGATAAATTCAAATACATTGTGATATTCTTGGGATTAGATCCTAGGTATTTATCACATTATTTTCGCATAGGGGCAGCATCTGCAGCTGTTCAGTAAGGATATGCTGATGATTTGGTGGGAACGATGGGTCGTTGGAATTATGACGCCTTACACAATTATATAAGATTGTCCCAGCTTTCTTTACAATTCAGTGTTGAATTAATTAAACATATGCTTTTGAAGGGCTCAGTGTAAGACTGGTCTTTCATTTACATATGTGACTTGGGATGAGATTCTAATAGGTATAAATCACATTCTTTTCGCATAGGGGCAGCATCTGCCGCTGTTCAGTTAGGATATTCTGATGATTTGGTGCGAAAGATATATCTAGCTTCATCGTCTTTGAGTGGGCATTTGAATGGCGGAAAGTTGCCCACCTTTTTTATATGGGAATATTTTTCATGTATTTTGCAAAAGTTGTTTTGTGAAATGTTCAATCTAGTCATTATAATAATTATAAGGTTAATCATATTATGTTATTATGACACTTCACATAACATAGAACGTTATAATCTAGTCAGTAATGCATTATAATGTTAAGTCATTTTATAAATAAAATGACATATTCACTTATCATGGAATTGTGTGTTAATTCCCATTGTCAAAACAAGCTGCATAGATGAAGCTAGATAGTGCTCAGTATAACTCAGGTTTAGGTAAGCACAAAAGATAAGTATTGTAGATAATTGTGTTTGTGTGGGTAAACAGCAATCCTTGTGGTTATTGGCTTATCCTTCGTGTTAACGTGATAACACTGGGTCAGACATCACGTGGTCAGCGCTCTACACTTAGAGAGGATCCTTTGTTTGCACACACACCGACATTATGCTCTGTCATAGCTGCTTTACGTCGAAGACAAGCCGCTTAGTATCTCTTGGAATCTATTCCTTAAACATAATGGATTCTTGGAAATTATTATATTATATATTATATTTTCAAAAATGGAGAGCAACTCGGACATTTTCCTTAATATGATTAACGAGGAAATCAAAAGTGATTATGATTTATATTCTGATATAAGGAAAATAATCTCACAACAACGAACGTAGCCATTTTACTGGAATTAATATTCAAAGAGCAAACATTTTACGATGATAGTTGTAGATTTAAGGATATGAACAACGATAGCCTTGTTTACCTCTTCTAGATTGAAATCGTTAAGTCTTTACCAATTGCATTGATCTGTAAAACTTGACGGCTCCATTTCTAATGGTCAGGTGGTGGTCCAACAACGCACCAGTAGAAGTAAACAAAAACATTGGTTTCTGGTACTTCCAGAGGTTCCATTATATTCAAACTATGTTCTATTTCTAACTAATGTTTAGTTTTGTACTAGATACTTTTGTCATGCAGTTGTTGTTTAACATATTTATTGCTTTAATTTTTGTTTTTAAATTACAAATTACCAAGTGTATTTTAAATATTGTTTGAATTACGGATTATGTGAACTACAAAATTAAGTGCGCGAAAAACCATCCGACTATATATCGTGCTGAGGTTATACAAATTTACACTAAGTGTTCGCAACAACAATATATTTTAAATGCAACATCTATGCCGAGAGAAATGAACAGCCAGGTGGTACTGTATGCACTGTATGCCTATATCAAATTAAACCGACGCGACATAGAAACGTTTAAATATGGATTTTTGGATATTCTGATTTGTTGTTATTTTATTTTATTTACAGATCACTTAAACACATTCACTTTTTATACTGGGTACCCATTGGTACAATGTCCTCCATTTGTATTTGAATTATTTGCTTGTTCGACCTCTGAAATCATTTCAGCTGGCCTTGCCTTATCTTGTCTACAGCTTGATATTTGCAGAAGTTCTCTTGTGTTCGACATTAAGTTTTGTCTTCATTTGTTGACGGTACTACATGTACGTATGTGGTGGCGTTGCTTGTGCAGTGTGGCGGCATTCAAACGTCTCTCCGCGCTTGCAATCAGTACTGTTATTCATTCGATCTTTGGAGATCGCTGAGCCCGATACTTATATTTATTGATCGGTGGTACATTTTCAATTTCTTTTGTTTTCTTACTTAATTTTCGATTCGGTGGTTCCACTACTCCGACCGATAAAAGGCTCTGGGTATTGTTTAACCACTCATAGGATATGTTGTCCGCTTTTTAATTTAGTCTTTTGGCTGTTACTTGTGATACGCAGGCTTCATAACCGCTGCTCCCAACTAAATTCCTTTTTGTTTATTCCGCTCTTCGGGGCATAACATTTTATTAGATCCTTATTAAATTTTATTAGATCCTGGGACCATACGCCGGTGGATATAGGGTATGAAATAAAGATACAAATATCGCTATATCCACCGCCATATGCATGATATGCTTGCCATCTTCGGGATGGTTACAATTCTGTACTGTTGATTTTTATAAATATTGAGTTCTGCTCAACCCGGGGCTAGAGGGCCCCGGTAATGAGCGGTAGCTAGCATATTTCACTACCGCTCATGAACAGTCTCAATCAAACCGAGACTGCAATATTTCGTATGTGTCGTGTTCGGCCGTTTCCAAAGGTCCATTATCATACTCTTTTTAATAGCACAGTGGCGTTGCTTGTGCAGTGTGGCGGCAGTAAAACGTCTCCCCGCGCTTGCAGTCAGTACTGTTATGCATTCGATCTTTGGAGATCGCTGAGCCCGATACTTATATTTAGTGATCGGTGGTTTTCTTACTTAATTTTCGATTCAGCGGTTCCACTACTCCGGCCGATAAAAGGCTTTGGGTATTGTTTAACCACTCATGGGATATGTTGTCTGCTTTTTAATTTAGTCTTTTGGCTGTTACTTGTTATACGCAGGCTTCATAACCGCTGCTCCCAACTAAATTCCTTTTTGTTTATTCCGCTCTTCGGGGCATACAGTTTTATCAGATCCTGGGACCATAGGTCGCTGGATATAGGGGACGAAATAAAGATACAAATATCGCTATATCCACCGCCATATGCTTGCCATCTTCGGTATGGTTAAAATTCTGTACTGTTGATGTTTATGAATATTGAGTTCTGCTTAACCAGGGGCTAGAGGGTGTTAGCGGAAGCTAGCATATTTCACTACCGCTCATGAGCAGTCTCAATCAAACTAAGATTGCAATATTTCGTATGTCTCGTGTTCGGCCGTTTCCAAGATTCATTATCATACTCTTAGTTTCTCATTAGTCTCCCCTACTTCACGAAACACTACCTGCCATCTTACTTGCACAAGAACTTCCAGTATTTCAAACATTTATAGTATAAAATAAAAGCTTGTAATTATCTAATAATGAAACCTATTGTTACCTCTGATGTAGCTCTAACGTCTTTTTTAGCTTATATTATATTGATATATGATCATTGATAATGTTCCTTACCTGCATATTAACATACGGTGTGTAAGTTGCCTCAACACTCGTAAGTCTCTATGACCTCAGTAGTAGGAACATGTGAAAACGTTTTTTTATACGCAATTTAACTGTCTGGCCATCTCGCCATTAAGATAGAATTTATACGATAACAAGATGCATATATTGATCACGTCCCATTATTTCTATCCAAAATGTAATCTACGCTGAGTCTACTGATTTGTATTTATCCAATATAAATGGTATTTGTTTCTCTAAAGTTCTAAGAAAATACGTAAATATAGGAAGTAAGAGTGGCGTTGAATAGTGTATATCCGAAAATATATTGCCTATTAATGCAGCCTATTTCGGGAAATACATAGCGTATTAAGGCCGTCTAGTTTGTTAGAGGATACAGCCTGGAGGGTATTTCTTTATTGACACTGTTCCGTTTTATTGGGATACCACTAACGTCAGAGGAAGGTTTGAGGCACTCTAGAAAATGGTTTAAATCAATAGCAGCATTTTGTCACAGACCGTTCCAAGGTGGTAGCCCTTTCTCAACCCTTTTATGTTTGTTATGTTACTTACCTTGCCTAGTATTTATCATTGTAATCGATATTTATTTCGATGCATGATTTTGGTTCATGCTCTTCGGAGCATAGCATTTTATTAGATACTGGGACCATACGCCGCTGGACATGGAATGATGACATTAAATATAGCATGTCCACAGCCATATGCATGCCATCTTTGAGATGGTTAAAATTCTGTACTTTTGATTTTTATTAATATTAAGTGCTGCTCAACCCGGGGCTAGGTGACTAGAGAGCGTGAACGGTAACAAGCATTTTTCACTACCGTTCATGAACAGTCTCAATCAAACCGAGACTGCAATATTTCATATTTATCGTGTTCGGCCGTTTCCAAAGGTCCCCTCTCATACTCTTTTACATGTGGTCCTTGAATGCTACATGTCCTGATTGCCTTTTACATTTAGTTTTTATCAATGAGGTTTTCCACGTAGGTACACACATAGTAAATATAGATATAAAAATCTAACAGGAAAACAGCATTCAAGGACGATAGTCAACCACAAACGCACACTGAATGAATGAATGGTGCTTTACGGCACGTCGACACATAAATAGGTCATATTGTGCGCAAAGACCGATGAATGATGAAGAAATGAAGGATTAATCAAAAATTTAAAGATGAATAAAAGGCCAAACAAGACATCAAAAACGGTTGACAATAGGGTTTGGAACGGTCAGTGGCAAAAAAGCCCGCTGGGGGTTTAAACCAGGTTCTGTGGTGCACCAAACTTCACAGTTACCCTACTGTCAACCCAATAAAACGGGACAGTGTAAATAAAGAAATCCCCTTTGAAAACAAGCGTTTAGGAACAAATATTTCATCGTCGCTAGTGCCGAACATTATAACGTCATTATATGCATGCTTTACAAGTGCTAATATTTTGCACAAAGTGAGAAAAGAGGATATAAAGGTTGTTCCAGTTGTATATGACTGTACCGAGTTACCAGACATAAACATCGTCTTCGCTATTGTACTTCGCTGTTTAATCACTGTCCAACTCAGTTGCAAATAACAACGTAATGTGTCTAGTGATAGGAATACATTAATTTGACGTTCTCTGCAGACAGTGGTGACAAATATCAATTTTCACTTGATTTAATTATACTTGCAGATATTTGTCCCAAGTTAGATTACTGTTGTTCCAAAAAGGCGATATATAACTTAACAGAGAACAGTCCTTTCTTTCTTTTTTAGAAAAATATAATACAAGGACTACGTTGGTCAAGGGAGTCTACTCACGTCGTGGTAACTCACAGACGGAAGGTAGAACACTTCCGGGATTAACTGAATTTTGCAGAACATTCAACTTGTCGGGTAGGCAACTTTGCCTCGGTCAATAGTTTACTACTTCGGGTCAATAGCCACTCCCTTGGATTAATAGTTTTAACCATTGAACTCAGCCTCGTCCGTCGGATGGGGACGTAAACCTGGCGGTCCCGTGTATCGGTCTGTCCTCCGAGCACGTTAAAAAACCATAGGAATCTATTCGATAATAAGAGTAGGGCGCGGTTCCCGGATTGCTATGTATCCTTCCCCCTCTCTCTAAATAACCTATACTGTGTTGATGAGCCGTTAAACAACATTCAACATCAACAGAAGTAAATAGTTGTATAATACATTATGATGCAAAATAACCATATTCGAACGCCTCTCAAGATATATCCATATATAGTCCATGATGATGTTGCACATGTAAATAACCGAGCCTGGTGTAATAATATGTATTATCAATTTAACTAATATTCCATCTCAAAACTTTAATCTAGTTTTTGTTTTTAAAACAAGTTTAATCGCAAGTTCCGGGTTCGCATCCCGTTCCGGGAAACCAGGTTTTATGAAATATTTTCGAAAGCCGTTTAATGTATATGTATTGATATTACCTGTACGAAAGCTCGATACAATGTGACATTTTACGCATCGATTTCTGGCTTATATACCGAATATATTTGTATGTTTGTCGAACTGAAACTACTTCACCCATGATATCTTCATATTCGTGAGTTAGTATCAGTTTAAATATATCGTTTGCAGCTTTAAGGCTGACTGAAGCACTCTTGGCGAGTGTTTGATAACCGTGGATTACTCGATTAGACCTACATCGACCGATCAATGTTTCACGAAAATAGGTTGAGTTGAACATTTTTCTATGGGTTCGTCACAGAATGTAATCGGTTTACAGTTTTACAATTTGTGTAGTGGTCACAATTTGTGTAGTTGTAAGATAGTTTGTTTATAGATATTTGTTTCAGTATTTCAATACAATTCTTCAATTTCATCAATGTATCTCATTGTTTTTGCCTGCTTTGCTAAGGTTATATTCTGAACCACAGTTATTACCTTATTAACCATTTTAGCACGTGAATTATTTGTTGATGATAATACATGTCATTGATTTAGTTATTGTTTCGAAATCACGATTTTAGTGTGGATGCTATTTTTAAAAGACTAACATGCACACACCTCGCACGGATGGATAATGTTTTTTTCTGGAGACAAATTTATTCTCCCCGTCCAGTAATGTACGAGGGGTCGAGGAGGACATCCCCTCAAACATCTTACAACATTTACCTTTTTTTTTATACAACAAAATCCTCACTCAGATCACTCAATCACTCGCTCACTAGTTTACTACAGATTACCACTAGTTTATAGCAAAAAATAATCTTTAAATAGTAAATTTCTGTTAAATATTTTTATTTGGTTTTAACATGTCTAAGTGAGTTTTTATGGTTTTGGTAACAAATTTACCTTTACACTTATATACGCAAAAAATTGACTCTATTCATAATGTGACTAAAAAAATGTATAACTTAACTTTATTGGTTGTGGAGCAGGATGGGTAAAAATGTTTTTTTTAAATGAAAGAATATGGGAAGTGGGGTGGGGGTTGAAGATATGTCTCTGGCATTAGTATCTGGCATTACATTGAGCAAAAAACATCTTTCCAAAAGGGGTTTCTTTTGTTTTCTTACTTAAAATATTATTTATTATTTCTTGTGCATACATAATTCCACACCAAGATAATTTGTTTATATCTAAATATCATTTTAGGATATCTACATATTTGTTTTCCTCTAACAGTACTCTTTTAATCCATGTTGCTTTTAAGGCTGATATAAATGCAGAGAGATTCGCCATGCTCAATCCACCTTCTTCATAAACCTTACATAATATAGTTTTTTTAATTCTTGATTTTAAAACAAATAATTAAGTGAAGGTAAAAGGAGTGACTTTATAACTGTAATTCTGCCAATGGGAGCCAGGTATCTACGTTGCCAACTATTTATTTGTTACCTCAAAGCTATTATTTTGTCATTGTAATTCAAGTCATTCATTTTTGTAAGATCTATGTCAAATATAATTCTTAACAGTGTAAATCTAGAGTTTCCCCATGTCAGTTTCAATTTATTTTTTATTTTCATGTGTGCTATATTTCATTGAGCGTAACCAAACCACCTGCGTTTTCTCAAAGTTAACTTTTAATCAAGAAACATTTGCAAAGAAATCCAGCTTATTTATTGCAGCCGGGCTGCACTACTGAAAAAGGATGATAAATTACCAACATACCTTGTAAAATGCACTACAGCCGGGGCTGCGGTTATTAGTAACATTTTTAATGAGGAAGACAATTCTGAATATGTTAGTAAACCTTCAAGATTGTTTGATTCTTTGTGGTCCAGTTTAGGAATATTTTTTTTCTCAAATGTTCGTTTAGGTATTATATATCTTGCAATTCTTTATCTCTACTACTATATAGCTAAGGTAATTGTGCGATTCTAGGGTGCAAAAATACATTGTTGGTTTTACACCCTCTATTATATGTGTTGCTCTTGATCTTATAACAAAACCCATTATTTAGTTTTCCTAATGTCTTTTAGCTCACCCTGTAGTAAATCCAATTCCTCTTTTTCTGCATTTAGATCTTTTTCAAGCTGTGCTATTTTTAGCTCGACTATTCGAAGAATAAGAGAGCTTATGTAATCACCCCGGCGTCGGCGTCGGCGTTGGCGTCGGCGTCGGCGTCCCACATCAAGGTTTGCGTGTAAGCTGTGTTTACAAGTCTATATCTCTTACATTTCTTATCCTACCACAACCAAATTTGTTCATGGGCTTCCTTGTAGCATTATCTTAAGGGCTGCATAAGCAATTTTGGTTCCTGTAACCCATGGGATCCCATGGAACCCAAATTCTTACACATATATGTTGCAATCCTCCCTGCCCCCACCAGCCCACCCCCGCCTCTCACCCCATCACACCCCCACCCCCACTCCGCCCCAGACTTGAAACTTTTATTTTTTTACATATTTCTGTGTTGCTTTTGTCAGTTCTTACACATATCTATTGCAACCCTCATACCCCCTCCCCTCCCCCGCCCCCGCCTCTCACCCCATCACCCCACCCACCACGCCCCACACTTAAAACTTTTTTTTTTACATATTTCTTTATTGTTTTAGTCAATTTTTACACATATATGTTGCCCCATCCACCCCCCACCACCAACTCACTCCTGCCTCCCACCCTCATCCCCGCTCCACCCCCCACCCCCACTTGAAACTATTATATATTTTTTTTTACATATTTCTGTGTTGCTTTTGTCAATTCTTACACATATATGTTACAACCCCGCTCCACCCACCCCTCTCACCTCATTATCCCTCCACACCCCGCCCCACAGTTGGATTTTTTTTTTTTTTTTACATATTTCGTTGTTGTTTGAGTCAATTCTTACACACATATGTTGCCCCCCCCCCCCCCACCACCCCCAACCGTCCCAACCCACTCCCGCCTCTCACCCCTGCTCCCCCCACCCAACCTCCACTTGAAAATCTATTTTTTTTTTTTTTTTACATATTTCTGTGTAGTTTTGGTCAATTCTTACACATAGTTATGTTGTGCTCCCACCCCACATTGTTGTAGCCTTGTTTTCTGATGGTATATACTAGCTATCAATTTATTATTCTCCGAAAAATCGAATAGTCGAGCTGCGCTGTTCTCCGACAGCTCTTGTTTGAACTGTTTTTGATTCCTTCTCTTGTCTTTGCTTTTTTTATGTAATTGGAGTAAGAAATAGAGTTTCCTCTTAGTTCCATCAAAAGTGTTTCCAAAAACAGTTGATCATTGATTGTAAATTTTCTAAATTTTCTAAATCAGATATTGGAAGAGAGTATTGTTTTTTTATCTCTTGAATTTTGTCCTTGATATTTTCTAAATATTGCATATCTGTAAGCAATGAGTTAGTATGTTTCCAAAGAGGTTTACCGTTTACAAATTCATTAAAAAATTGAATCAATTGACCAGCTGAATGATCATATCTGTAACTATTTTCTACTTAGAAGTTTGAAAGTTTTCAGATATTAAAAAAAAAATCTAAACTGGCTTGTTGAAATGGCTGGCGTCTCCTCCATGAGTATCTCTTTATTGTGGGATCGTTTTGTCTAAATGAGTCTATCAGGTACTTATTTTGTATATTTTCTAGAAGTTTGTCACTAGCTTTTTTATTGTTTATGGCTTTGTTGTTGCGGTAGTCTACATCAGGATTAATGACAAGATTAAAATCACCGCACCATATAATGTGCTCATTATTTAATACCTCAACTGCATTTAATACACTTTCAAAAACAATGGATCATCTGTGTTTGGATCATATATTGAAGCTAAAGTTAATCTATAATTATCAATTGTCATATCTAACAACAACAAATTTCCATTTGGGTCCGCCTTTGATTGATGTACTTTGTAATCAATGTTATTGTTAAACAGGATTGCTACACCTCTTGCATTATATAAAAGAACTAAAATAACAATCGGTTCCCCATCTAGTTCGTACAAATTGTTCAGTTTTTCCTGGACTGAAATGTGTATCTTTCAGATAATACATTTTACTTTTTTTCTTTTAAACAGATCTGTAGCTGGCCGATACCCTGACAATTTAAGGACATTATATTGATTTCACTCATGGTGAGGTATTAAAAAAGCAAAGGGATTTTGATAAACACCTGCCAAAGTTATAGCTGTATATTTACTATGTATGTTGCCAAAATACCATATGCCAGAGACAAAACAAAGGAATAGTGAAATAGGGAAGGGAAACAGTGCACTACAAATCAAGGGAATAGTGAAATAGGGAAGGGAAACAGTGCACTTGTGGACAAGGCACCGCGTGCTAAGAAATATTGCATTACAATTATGCAATACATGTGGGCTGTATCTGTACAAAAAGCTGTTTAGCATAGAGAGTTGAATATAAAACAAGTACAAATATATTTTTCATCTAACAAATCTAATATCAGCAAATGTGCTGCATGTCTTCAGTTTTTGGAGAACTCAAAATGCCTATCAGAATGTTATTTAAGTTTAAATAGAACAAATATAAAGAAATAGTAGCATGTTTATTAGTTACTCCTGATTTAAAATCAATGACATACTTTACTTTATGTCTGTTGAATGTTCTCTCTATTCAACTGTACCAACAGAGATCACAAAGATGGGCTCGAGCGACATTTTTCTCAATATTGCTATGTTATGTCTGAATATCATAGTTGGACTATGTATTTGCGTTTGCGTTAAGTGAATTCCCAATGTGTCGATATAAGTAGATAGTGTTAATGTTTTGAGCACTGTCAATACCATTGTGACCTTTTAAATCCCGATATATACTTACGTAACCTATAGTTAGTTCCCTATGTATGCCTTTAGTTACACACACTTTTCATCATTTACATTTCAAAGGTGCCTTCTCTCATATGTTTGCGGTGCAGTTACCTTGATGAGTTTTCTCCCATGTTATAAAGACAAAATGCAGGTGTGCAAGGTTTCTCAAGTGTAATTAACAAACAACAAGCTCTTTTCGAGTGTTTTTTCACACATGGTGGTTGTTAAAATTCTTCCGGTCTTGAAACGTGTTCTATTGATGTAAACCATGGGATTGTTAAAACATTAATCACCCTTCATATACTTAAACGTTTATTTTTTACCGACTCATACATAAGTGATGCTGCTTTCTTAAACGTTTGATCAAATTAGTTACTTACATTGGCACAATATGTATTACTTCAACTGCTTTCTTTGACATAGCACTAAGCTGAAAGGGTACACTGTCGGCTAAAGAATCTGACTATTACCACTATTGATCAAGGGTGTAATTAGTCCACACTGAAAACTATTATCTTTTTTCAAAAGGTTATTGCCTGACATTTTAATGAGGCAATCCAAATCGACAAAAAAGAGATTATATTTATTGACAAACTATGTTGTCATGTTATTACACAGGTAATCTTATACATTTACAATATTGTCAGTATTGGCAGACTATAACGGTTTACCTTTAGAAATATCTGGGAGACTTTATAAACTTATATTCCGACCTCAAGCTCGACACTTTTTTGATGTGGTTGTATAGTTTACGAACACTACTCTTAAATAGTAATCACAAGTACTGCGAAACAATTTAGGTTTTGTAAACGCATAGAACAAATAACATGAGGCACTTTCAATGTTTACGAAAAAGGTCTACACCACATGCATATATAATGAAGCAAAATGTGTGCTTATAAATTTGTTTATATTGGTGTCACAATAGTAAATGGCTTCATATTTCAAAATGCCATTATTTCAATCAAAATTTAATCAAGAAAAACCTTATTTCAACTATAAAATGTACAGCAAACATGAGGTCACTCCTTGTTCAGTTTCTCAGGAAGACATTAGCATTAAAAACCCAACATTAATCAATCAAATATGTTATATACCTCTTACTTTCGACAGGGAAATCACTGATGACAAAATAATATGTGTAATGGTAATAAGTAATGAAAAATCACCTTCGAATAGAGATTTTATATTTAAAATGATCTAAACTCGAGGCAAAAATCGAACAAGTAGGTAGTATGGTGTTTTACGTTATTTTCAGCACATTTTTAGACTATATATGACGGTCGATTTTTCGTGGTGAAGGCAGACACCAACCTTTTTCTGCGTAGAACCAGTACTGTATATGTCCCGCCATCCATAAGAATCGACACTTTCGACAGGTAATGCAGTATTCACAGAAAACAGGCAATTAAAACACGCATTCAAAACAACACCTACAAGGATACATAGAAGCAGAGTATGTGAAACAACAAACATCAATGGTTGACAATAACTGTATTGCCTTGGAACGGTCAGTAGAAAAACTGCCGCTGGGGACTTCAACCAGATTTGAGAGTGCAACATATCTCACTCTTACCTATTAAACCTAATACAGAGTAAATTCTCTATGGGGCAGAAGCGAATATATAAGCTCTCACCTCATTTTACGTATAGCATTCATAGAATGGTTGAATTTTTCATCTTTCTGTAATGGTGCAGCTTCTGGTCTGTCATTTAATCTATTTGATGTTTTTTTGGTAATAAGCCTGATATTTCGTTTATTTCTCAATTCCCTTTTCTTTGATTCTGACTTTGTTTAGTTTTTCTTAATTGATTCCTAGTTTAATACATAAAACAATAGTATAATGGACCTTTGGGAACGGCCGAGCACGACACATACAAAATATTGCAGTCTCGGTTTGATTAAGACTGTTCATGAGCGGTAGTGAAATATGCTAGCTACCGCTCACGCCCTCTAGCCCCGGGTTGAGCAGAACTCAATATTCATAAAAATCAACAGTACAGAATTTTAACCATCCCAAAGATGGCAAGCATACGGCGGTGGATATAGCGATATTTGTATCTTTATTTCATCCCCTATATCCAGCGGCGTATGGTCCCAGGATCTAATAAAACTGGATGTCATTGGTTATATTAGCGTCCTTATTTGGTTCAGTATATGATGTATTAATATAATTTTCTGAATTATGTTTGCTCTTTTTGCCACATGTGTGTTTTCGCTGGGTGGTTTTCGCTTTTTACTTTTACTACTATCAGCGTCATAGTTTGATTGATGTCCATTGTTCAAAAGCAAGTCAGTAGTTGTACATGACAATTCTGCTTCGTTGGTTGAAAAAGAATACATGTGATATTGCTCTGCACCATTTTGAAGCGCAAAACCATGTGTACATTCATGTTGTAGCCGTTTCAGTCTCATAAGCTGAGGCCCACCCATGACCATTTATCATTTTCCTCTCGTATTGAAGTTTGGTCATGTCAGGACTGTGGTAAATTTGGACTAACTCCTCCATCATGTCCATGTCAACCCTGTTGTCCGACCAAAGTTGACGTTTCAAAATGCCTCGTAAGAGTCCCATGCCTAGTTAGGTATTGGTATATGAGGATTGAAGTAACTGTGATCTTGGTGCATACTACAATTTTCTGTATCATTGGAGTGTTTTTGTGGTTTTGCGTAGTGCTGGTCAGATGCCATTGTAAGCTACATAAATAGGGCTGAACTCAGTTGGAAGATTTGTCTCTTGTCAGTGCACTATTTTTAAACAGAAAAGCCGTGTATGCGTGAATATCATTCTGACTTACCCTGCGATGAACTGAATTCAAGAAAGGGATCTTTCTATACGCAAATTAAAAGCACAATCTGACGGTTTTGACAGCTGTTAGTTCTCTGTTTACCATTTTAACACGACCTCCGCAGTCTTTCATATACACAAAGAAGAGAGACAGCTGTATGTTGTTCTACGATAAAATACATCTGTTCCATTAATTCCCCGCGTATATTTTATCCGTTGGAAGCGCACGTTACATGACGTCACTTAGTAAATATACGTCACGAAGACAAACTCAACAGTAATTATTTCAATGAAATGTTAATTACAACAAACTTGCCATGCTCCCAAACCATGCAAACCCCCGATATAAACCCATCATATGCATCAGTACACATATAACTTTAATAAGCTGGGAATGTTTGACGTCATACAACGCAAGCTATATGACGTGCGCTTGTATGACAGTAAGCAATGACTTAATTGTTTGTCACGTGACTACTAGTGTATTGAAACGCAGAACTTGAATGTATTTTATCACCGATAAATCACAGGTACATATTTATTATTTCTTAAACAAAACGCAGACGACACATTGACGTCACACATGACGTCAACCGTCACACATTGACGTCATCACCACTGTGGCCCGAAAAATGACGGGAATGGTCGAGTTTTCACGATATGTGTTTTTCTTATTGTAAACAGAGATTATAAACATTGGTTTAATGAAGGTTAGTTTAATTTTGACACCAATAACAATAATAAAATAACTGCTAATGATAATCATTCTTTTAATTCATTTCTTTTAATGCATTTAATAACTAACTACTCGTTAATATCCGGAAGAATGGCGGGATTAGCCGAGCTAGTACGTATACTCTGAATAAGCGTTTATCAAACCACGAAAAGAGACAATCGTCAAAGTGAAACAGACTAATGATTGAGGGGAAAATCCGAAATTGCCGAACATAATATCATCAATGGCCGGCGCTTCGATGCGACACAGTTATTTTGCCCAGCCAGGTACGATTTCAAAACTTGCACATGTGTTATCATTAGCCGATCATCGCCGGCCGGGCTCGGCCGGCCGAGCTTTGGCTCGGTATAAATGTATTCAAGAAAATCATTTCTATTTCCATGTGTACGTTGCATTATGTTTGGCGAAACAATCTTGCCTAATGCTGAAATAAATAAGAAAGGTTTTGTAGCATTTCAATAACTTTTGTGCTTTTAACATCATGTTTAGGAGGAATATGAACACTTGCTAATAAAGCTAGCTAAATTTCATCGTGTAAAAGAAAGTATTGACAATAAACACATTGTGAAAATCTTACAATAATCCCGAAACACGCGTTAGTTATCTTCAAAGAATATATCATTATGTTTTCGTAAATGCTATATACAAATATAGGCTCCATTGTGACGCACAAAGACGCACACTGAATGGAATTCAATCGTACGATAGCTGAGTTTTATATTATTATTAAGTTTCCATCATGTATTGACATTGCATTGTGTTGCACGCTGCATTGTTATATTTTAGGTACTTGTCGCTACACAACTTTATTGATAGTTCTGTCAGTCAATTTCTAGCTCCGACCTCTAATATTCATAGGTGAAGTTCCTACGAACATATGCCAACCCCTCCCTCCATTGTTATTTATGGGACTACATGTGTTTTTCTGATGGGTGGAAATACCTTGATGTAAATCATCAACACGACTACAAGCTCTAGAGAAACGAATAAGTTGAGAAACATACACATCATAAAAAGAACCGCACATACTCTGTTGTTGTCAACGGATCAACATCATCAAGTAATACCGGCTGTTCTGGAGCTAAAGAACCATGCACGTTTAGAAATTAAGAAGAGTGTAGTCTGGAATTCCTATGCATCCTCACCCGGCCCACACTCTTTTCTAGGAACAATAACTTAATAACTTCATAACATAAATAATATGTTGTTTTAACTATGTATTATATATTTATGTTTGTTTGTTAGTTTGTTTATTTATTTATTTACTTATTTATTTATTTATTTATTTTGTATGTTTTTATGTATTTGTTTGTTTGTTTATTTGTTTGGTTTAAACTTATTTTATTTCCAATATTTATACAATCTGTGAAAATGTACACAATACAAAATGTGAAAAAGGATTGGAACGAAAGCAGTTGCTTATAGAGTTCCTTTCCTATTTGTTTGTTTGTTTGTTAGTTTGTTTGTTTGTTTTATTTACTGACTTACTTACTTACTTACTTATTTACTTACTTATATATGCATTTATTTATACATTTTCAATATGTGCCCGTTTGTCTTTTTTATTCAATAGGTCAGTCTAAAATAGTTCGTGAAATAAATTGGAAATATAATATTGGTGAATTGGAAATATAATGTTGGTGTCCCTTGCCATTGCTATGTATGCCCTACTCTGACATTTTGTAGACAGGGATTAAGATAACAACCTTCAGGTGAGGAAAGACACAATGGATACATGTGATATAGATACACGTCTTAAGATGATATACTACTCATAACAAGAAAAGTATAACGCATGCGTTATATGTAGACGATTTTTAATAATGAGTTAGTTTGTGGAGGCTTTGTTCAAGTCACATACCTGTAGTCGTCGATATGGAGATGACAGGAAGGTAAAGTGAAAAATTAAAAGATACTGTATGAATACAGATAAGTTTTTATTTGGTCTTAGGTATACATTAGTATACATGTTAAAGGGAACATGGTCAAGTATTTTCAATTAAACGATTTACACCTGAGCTATTACAAAGGGAATTTCAGTGACCATGCTACAATATAATATAAAAGTCATATTTACTTAAATTTTACAAGTGATTATCATATGGGCTCTATTTATGTTCATGTTTTAGTTGTATTCAGGCTCAAAACCGCTTCGGAGTTGCCGTTAAGGCAATCTGCTTTGCATATTAGATGAAAACAAGTTTTCTTTAAAAACGAAACTTGTCTGAATTTATAGTAATACGAACATTATATGAAACGCCTATTATAAACATATCGACATGTGAAACTTTTATATACAATTATACGTTGCTCCTTTTTTTATAAGAATCATAAGATAATTAGACGATAATCTTATTAGAATACAGGCACATTTAAATTAGATATATCAGAATTGGTTATGTATGCATATGTCATGCTGGCGACAAGTTGTTGTGTATGCATTCTTTAAAGGAAGAATTTCATGTCACCTATTTTAGTACGAGCTCTAAATTGTGCAATATGTTGAATATTGAACTTATCATGCCCATTACCGGCTCTGCAGATTCCTGCTAGATATTCGGGGCTTCATTTGGACCTCAAGGGAAAACAATATTCAAGTTAAAGCTAATTTAGTTAGCCTCTGTAAATGTTTACCTCCTTTGTTATACCTGTAAGTAAATAACAAGAATATTGATGTAAGATACTGTGTCTGCTGCTTATATACTGAACGGAAAAAGAAACGCGACACGGGAATTTCCGCTATATATTGTATGTACAATATGCTGCTGTTAATCGAATGGTACATGGCTACGTAAGATCTTTCCTTTCGGAAAAAAAGACTAAATCAACACGTAACGCAGCAAATAGTATTCCTGCAAAGTTTCATTATTGAAAGAGTACGCGTTTGTCTCAATCATGTGAGCAAACTTAGGATGCAACATTTTGCAAACTCTTTTCGTTAAATACAGTACTGAACTGGCTCCGTTTTTTAAAGAGGAACTTCAACATTTATGAATTTCTTGTTATACGTGTACTGTGATTAAAACGTCTACAACATCATAGTTGTGTCCTTTCTCAAACTGACTGCATCTTTTTTTCTTACAAAACATCTTGAGAATGAATTCATGGAATATATATGGAATTAAGTGTGCAGTATTATAGGTTATTGAATTTGTATGGATCAATGTTAATTGTATGACTATTACTTTTCATTGTATTTTTGTTATTTTTATAGCTTTTGATGGAATTCCTATCTTGTCATTCAGTTTCATTTTGTGTGGATGATTATTTTGCGCGAAAACGACGTCGACGTCGGATGACGTCATTAAAAACATCAAGCGATTTTCTAAAGTTTGTTTACCATTCGATAACGTTAAAAACAGTGTGTGAGTGACCATTTCAATTATTTTATCAATTTCTGCCATAAAAGGTTGAAAAAAAACACGTATTTTTTTGCTGACACTATAGGAAGGATTCCGTTATTTTATTTGAAAGTAGTTCCTTATTACTATTTCGCGGCTCTTAGCAAGCACGAGAAAAAGTTCCGATGTAATATCAATGTGTGCAATATCGTAGAATATTGCACACTTAGCTCAATGCAAACTAAAGGGGACAATATGAAAGTATACAATAATATAGGTTATTGAATTTGTATGGCTAAATATTACTTGGAACTCGTTGTTTTGGCAAAGGACGACGAGCTTGAGTCGTCTTGCGCCAAAACAACGAGTTCCAAGTAATATTTAGCCATACAAATTCAATAACCTTTTTATTGTATACTTTCATATTGTTTTCGATCAATGTTAATTGTATGACTATTACTTTTCATTGTACTTGTGTTATTTTTATAGAGTTTGATGGAATTCTTATCTTGTCATTCAGTTTCATTTTGTGTGAATGATTATTTTGCGCGAAAACGACGTCGACGTCGGTTGACGTCATTAAAAACATCAAGCGATTTTCTAAAGTTTGTTTACCATTCGTTAACGTTAAAAACAGTAGGTGAGTGACCATTTCAATTATTTTATCAATTTCTGCCCTAAAAGGTTGAAAAAAAACACGTATTTTGTTGTTGACACTATAGGAAGGATTCCGTTATTTTATTTGAAAGTAGTTCCTTATTTCTATTTCGCGAATCTTAGCAAGCACGAGAAAAAGTTCCGGTGCAATATCAATGTGTGCAATATCGTAGAATATTGCACACTTAGCTCAATGCAAACTAAACGGGACAATATGAAAGTATACAATAATTGTATTTATTGTATACTTTCATATTGTCCCGTTTAGTTTGCATTGAGCTAAGTGTGCAATATTCTACGAATTGTATACTTTCATATTGTTCCGTTTAGTTTGCATTAAGCTAAGTGTGCAATATTCTATGATATTGCACACATTGATATTGCACCGGAACTTTTTCTCGTGCAGCTGAGAGCCGCGAAATAGAAATAAGGAACTACTTTCAAATAAAATAACGGAATCCTTCCTACCGTGTCAACAAAAAAAATACGTATTTTTTTCAACCTTTTATGGCAGAAATTGATAAAATAATTGAAATGGTCACTCACACACTGTTTTTAACGTTATCGAATGGTAAACAAACTTTAGAAAATCGCTTGATGTTTTAATGACGTCATCCGACGTCGACGTCTTTTTCGCGCAAAATAATCATCCACACAAAATGAAACAGAATGACAAGATAGGAATTCCATCAAAAGCTATAAAAACTAACATAAATACTTTGAAAGTAATAGTCATACAATTAAAATTGATCGAAAACAATATGAAAGTATACAATAAAAAGGTTATTGAATTTGTATGGCTAAATATTACTTGGAACTCCTTGTTTTGGCGCAGGACGACTCGCAACAACCTATAATATAGCGGAAATTCCCGCGTCGCGTTTCTTTTTCCTTTCAGTATAGAACCACAACATGTACAATGCCTCTAGACTTAAACGACGCTGTCCTCCACACGTCACTGACATGAATGGTGAATAAGGTATACGATTTAGCGTTACAGCTTCCTGCTTGAGTTTCATGGCTTCAGAAAGCCTTGATGTAGACTACTATTAATGAAAGCTAGTTTAGTTACCGTCTGCAAATACTTAACTGCGTTTTACTGATTGTCTTTGGTTACATACTTTTTGTAAGTCGATAACAACATGTTGATAATGTAACGAGTTGTGTCTGATATAATTATGAAGTACAAGGAACATATCACGTAGCATAATGATCAAATGGGTACTGTCCTGGTTTATAGACTCTTAACATGCTACAAACGTAAATGAAAGTTACGATTTAGCATTGTAACTTCCTGCTTAGAACTTCATGTTACTGGTAATTTTGTGATCATCTAGACAAATATGGGTGACTTTGAAGTGATATACCGCTTATTTGGGTGTTAGGCGTAAATTCTCATGAACACACTCAATAAAACGGAGTCTGCTACTTTATTCGCTGGTTGTGTTTTTTTTCTTGCAAAAGTTCTCACTTTTCAGTATTTATTCAGACGGCCTCAAGCCATAATAATATTTATGTATGCTTATTTAGTTACCCTCTGCAAACTGACTATTTACTGCCTATGGTTTATAATGTATCAAGAAGATAAAGAAATATAAAAAGATCGGACAGGGAAAGTAGCATTCAAGGAGGCCAGTCAACCACAAAACACAAAAACAAACACGCAAACAGACAAACAAGAAGGCAAAAGTAATAATAAATGCAAACGACATCACAAACACAAAAGGGCTGACAATAGGGCTACCGCCTTGGAACGGTCAGTGGCAAAGTAGGCCACTGGGGTGGGTGTGTGTGGTTTAAACCGGTTCTAGGATGTTTAAGGAAAAACTGGATTAATGAATGTCATACAATCCCTGTAGGATGTTTTCTTACTGTAAGGCGTTTAGTCTGCTACTCATACCGAAGTAATCAGAACAAATAGAAGGAAGATACCACAATCAATAAACGTAATGTTACTGTTCTGGTCAACGGACTCTTAAATAACTTCCACAAATTAAGCAATAACAAACACCTGGATTTTTGGTATTGTCGTCACCAGCTAACAAGAAACAATTTTAATTTCTGAAGTATTGCTCACGTATTATAACAATGTTTACCGTCGTTGTATATAAAGGTAAATAAAACGTGTACAAACTAAAGCTTAAGCATTACGTTTTATAAATATATACCTTTATCTTTAACTATATCTTGTTTGTACAGATTCGCAAATTCCGACTGTCTTTCTTTACAATGCTAAGACAAATCATAAATACTAATCTGAACATCCTTCAATAGTTGAATGTTGGAAAATAAGAAAAACAAAGGTCAGTGAGCTAGAAAGACTAAACTTTGATATCGGTATGATTCAGTCTGAACATCCATGTGAGAGGTATTTTCAAAGGCATACTTGCCTTAAATGAAAGGAAACTCGATCAAAGTATGTTAACTTTGAAAATTTAAATGAAACGATGGCAAATGGAGATTAAGAACAGATGAAAGAAAAGAAAGAATTATATATTCACCTGAAATTACCGTATAATATGGGATTAAAAGCAAAAAAAAAGCACTAGATATTGCCACCATATGTATACTGAAAGGAAAACGAAAAGCATAATCGGTATTTCCGCTATGTATTGTATGTTTAATATGCTACTGCTAATCGAATGGTACAGGGCAACATTATGCCTATCCTTTCGGAAAGAAGGTTTAAACAGCACCGAACATATCAATGGGTACCACGTTAAAGTTGCATTATCGACAGAATGCGCATTTGGCTCAAGCAGTTAAGCAAACTTAGGCTTTAATCGTTGCAATCTCTTTACATTAAACACAATACTGAAATGGCTTTACTTTTTCAAGCGAAACTTCAACATTTATGAATTTCGTGTAACAAAGTATACTTTGATTAAAAGGTCTACTACATGAAAGAGTTGTCATTTCTGTAATTAGTTGTTGCTCCTTTTTGTACAAAACACGTTGAGATTTATCTGGAATATTACGTGGAATTATGTGTGTATAATAGTTAGTATAGGCAATTCTTTGATTATGCGTTTCTTTTTCTTTTCAGTGTATCTACGCAGTTAGTATAACAATACATTCGAAAGTCAAACAGGAAGCATAGTATTCACTCAACACGCAGTCATTTGAAAAAACGAGTTTAAACAACAGGTACATGTAATATATATTGAAAGTAAAGGGAGAGATATCACAGCAATAAAATGTTTATGTCGCCCATTGTTTTCTCGATTAGGGCATAGCATTTGACCATACGCCACTGGCCGTGGAATGGTGTGAAAATACATCACTGAAGGCCACATGTTCACCGTCATATATATATATTAAATATTGAGTTCTGGTCAACCCGGGTATAGAGGGCGTGAACAGTAGCAAACACTTTTCACTACCGTTCATGAACTCATTCAAACCGAGACTGCACTATTTATTTAGTATTAATCGTGTTCGGCGATTTCCAATTTTCTCCTTTTTACACTCTTTTTTGACAATAGGGTTGAGTAAAGTTCAGTTGTTGTCACTGCATGTCATCGAACGTTATATAAATCAAAGTTGCCGAGTGGAACAACTACAACTACACGTGTGCATGTAACTACACGTGTGCATGTAGGAGTCGCTCAGTTAATTTGACTCCAGACAAAGCATATATTTGAACAGACAACACACTAATTCACATCGATACTTTTCCTTTATTTTGTTCATCATTGCAATTAATGAGGGATGTCAAAATGCCCAACGCAGCATCAAAAAATGTCATCCAATAAGTACTCATGGTCCGCAATGACGACATCTACAACAACAACACAAGTTGAAAAGTTCTGCAAAGCACAGAAGTTTGAATGTTCGCGGTCTTCGTTCATTGTATAATGATCAACACTCCGTCATATTTTTTCCACCACTGAATTCATCCCCTTTTAGTATAATTATTGTCCTTAAATATTGTTGTTTACGGAATGTATTACTGTCGAAAACAGTGTTGAACTTACAATGAAAACGGTTTGAAGTGTTTGGACTATGTGTCATGCTTCGAAGGATCATATAAGACAAAGAAAAAAACTTCATTACGTGGTCCGAGTATTAACTTTCACACCCCATCCAACCCCTTCTCCAAGAAGCGAAAACGGGATTTGCTGGGGTATGATATAAATTAATTTCGGGTTAAAAATTGCATATTATCAAATTAAAACATTTAATAGGTAATTGTAAATAGATAAACTCCTGCTAATATAAGCTTTCAAATCGCTTAATGAAATTAAGGCGGGACCACGTAATGGGTACTTCCAGGTATTCAGTCGCTTTGTGACTCATAGACAGATATCATTACCAGATAGTTAATATGTGTTCTGTTATTTTTATTCAGGCTTGTATATACGAGGGTTGATCAAACATTACGTAGGCGTTTGTCATAACAAATTCATTGTTTAGTGTAGAAGTATGAAACTTGTTGCAATTGATTGTAAATCAACATCTCATCTATAACCTTGCAGTTTGTTTTTATTGTGAATATATACATATTTCTTGTATACGTTGTCATAGTAACCTATTGACAGCAGTACGGATCAGTCCAAAACTGACTTTGAATTTTTAAATTTTTAATAATTTTATAAGGATTTGTTTTTAATGAAATATGGCGCGAAAATTTATAAAATTACGTGTGCTGTAAGCGTCACTGGCATTTCCGTTATGTAGAAACATACTGACAACAACTGAGTGTCAATTTTATATGAGCCCAAAAATGACGCCAAATTAATTTACAGAACAACGCGCGGTTATCAAGTTTTGCATGAATCTGGGAAAAACACCCACACAGACGATAGAAATGTTTAAAAAAGCCGATATTAAACCAGCTGTATGTCGTGCACTTGTTTTCAAATGGCACAAACGTTTTAAGGAGGGTAGATATGTGCTAGAAGATGATTGAGGGCGTGGTAGTAAGATGTTGGTAGATTTGACGTTGATTGAATCCGCGAAAGACGTCGTCGATGCAGACAGGCGTCTTACTGTTCATGATATAACGGAAACTGTCGGCTTAGTTATGTACGGTGTCCGGTTGGGGCCAGATACAATGTCGCATTGTCGTAGACGACAATGCGACGCCCGACAACGCGACATCGCGTCATCGCGATACGACAGTGCGACACTGCGATACGACATCTCGACAATGCGATACGACATCGCGACAATTATGTCGTGATGTCATATCGCAATGTGGCAATGTCGTATCGCGATGTCGCGATGTCGCATTGTCGGGCGTCGCATTGTCGCGCACGACAACATCGCGACGCGCGACATTTTGCTTATAATGTCGTCCGTTGCGCACGAAATTGTCGGCAACGACGCACGACATCGCGACGCATGACAGTTTGTTATAATGTCGGGATGTCGCCGGCGACGCACGACATTTTGCTTATAATGTCGCGATGTCGCGTTGCCGGAACTACTTTTTCTTATAATGTCGCTCCGTCGCCGGCGACGCACGACATTATGCTTACAATGCTTACAATGACATCGCGATACGACAGTGCGACATTGCGATACGACAACTCGACAATGCGATACGACATCGCGACATTGCAATACGACATCGCGACAATTATGTCGTGATGTCGTATCGCAATGTCGCAATGTCGTATCGCGATGTCACGATTTCGCATTGTAGGGCGTCGCATTTTCGTGCACATCAACGCGACATTATGTCGTATTGTCGTAATGTCGCCCACGACAATGCGACATTTTTTCAAATTGTCGTAGTGTCGCCAAAGACATTGTCGCCAATGTCGCGATGTCGCATTGTCGGGCGTCGCATTGTCGCGCACGACAACATCGCGACGCGCGACATTTTGCTTATAATGTCGTCCGTTGCGCACGAAATTGTCGCCAACGACGCACGACATCGCGACGCACGACATTTTGTTATAATGTCGCGATGTCGCCGGCGACGCACGACATTTTGCTTATAATGTCGCGATGTCGCATTGCCGGAACTCCTTTTTCTTATAATGTCGCTCCGTCACCGGCGACGCACGACATTATGCTTATAATGCGTCGTAATGTCGCGTTGTCGTGCGCGACATCGCGACATCGCGATACGACAGTGCAACATTGCGATACGACAACTCGACAATGCGATACGACATCGCGACATTGCAATACGACATCGCGACAATTATGTCGTGATGTCGTATCGCAATGTCGCAATGTCGTATCGCGATGTCGCGATTTCGCATTGTAGGGCGTCGCATTTTCGCGCACATCAACGCGACATTATGTCGTATTGTCGTAATGTCGCCAACGACAATGCGACATTTTTTCAATTGTCGTAGTGTCGCCAAAGACATTGTCCCCAACGACGCACGACATCGCGACGCTCGACATTTTGCTTATAATGTCGTCCGTCGCGCACGAAATTGTCGCCAACGACGCACGACATCGCGACGCACGACATTTTGTTATAATGTCGCGATGTCGCCGGCGACGCACGACTTTTTGCTTATAATGTGGCGATGTCGCGTTGCCGGAACTACTTTTTCTTATGCACGACATGTTGCTTATAATGCGTCGTAATGTCAGGTTGTCATGCGCGACAATGCGACGCCCGACAACGCGACATCGCGATACGACATCGCGACATCGATGTCGTATCGCAATGTCGCGTTGTCGTGTTGTCGTATCAGAATGTCGCATTGTCGTATCGCGATGTCGCGATGTCGCGTTGTCGAGCGTCGCATTGTCGCCCACGACATTGCGACATTGTATCTGGCCCCGACCGGACACCGTAGTTATGGGACAGTTCCTACAATATTAACAGAATATCTCGATATGAATAAAGTGTGTGCGAGCTGCTTGCCTCAGGATCACAAAGGTATTAGAGTTAGAACTTCAATGAAGAAGGCGAATCTTTTTTGGATGGGATAATAACAACTGACGAAACGTGGCTATGGTTTTATGGCCCTGAAACAAAACTCCAATCGTCACTGTGGAAAACTCCGTCAATCCCGCCACCAAAGAAAGCCAGGGTGTGTAAATCGGGAGGAAGCACATGTTTAACTTCTTCATGAACAGAAATGGAATGCTTCTTTGCCATGCGTACCCCGAAAAAAAAGACTGTAAATGCTGCATATTATTCAAAGGCATTTACTTAAAAATTTCCTTTTTAAAAAGAATAAGTAAACAAATTATCTTTACATTTCTTTCGTAATAATTAACTTATAAAAAAAATCTCCTTTTTATAAAAAAAAAATTTCCCGAGTTTCAGGTTTTACATAGAGATCTTGTTCATTCAAGTGTTAAGGCGAAAACGGCAGAATGTTGATACAGAAAGAGTGACCTTACATCAAGATAACGCACCCACCCATAGAGCGGCATCTACGCAGCTAGAAATTGATTTGCTTGGGTTTGATTTAGTCGAACACCCTCAGTACAGTCCGGACTCGGCTCCAATGGACTTCCGTGTTTTTCCCGTCGTTAAGTCATTTATGAAAGGCCGCCGATTCCACTCCCTTGATGAACTTAGATATGCGACGCGGAAAATTGTATCAGGATTTGATAAAATCTGGTATAGTGAACCTATTCAAAATGGATTGAACGACATGAAAAATGTGTAGCATGTCTTGGTTACTATATCGAAAAGATATAGTGCTTGGTAATAACGCAGCTGACGCAATCAACGTCATCAACATAACGTAACGTCAGACGTGGATGTGTTGGTGCTCTGTGGTACGTCTACATACATTGCGGAAACGGACATGGGACACTTGTTTTTCACACAAAGGTTTTGAAACTGTGCAATATGACAGATTACAGATTGAGTTGTTTTGAAATTTCTGTTTCACAATTATACGGCTAAAAATAAACTTTTTATGGCAACAGCCTACGTAATTTTTTATCAACCCTCGAAAAGCCACCATAATGAAAGAACCTAAACCAGAAGGCAGAGTTGATCTCTCACTATGTTTAGCCATGCATTTATTGTTAATGGGAGAAAGGGTTGCGATCATTTTGTTTGATCAGTCCATCTGTTACTACTTGTCAGTAGCTCATCCTACTCCATGTGGATCGTACCCAGGTTGCTTAATTTGGAGTCATTGGGTGGAGTGAATAATCTACAATTTCTAAACATGGTCTTTTTGCATATCAAATTAAATTCTATGGTAAAAGACGTGCATCATAACACGTATTTTGCCCTGTATGAGTCCGGCTTGCATATCCTGGCATGTCGTAAAAGACTGCAGATTGCGAAATATTTGTTAAGGATGTATTGAAGCATACATTTGCAGAAGTAAATCCACACACAAAAGTTGTTCTCGTTTGAATTCACATGAGAAGGTTCAACCGAAATAAAGCAATCTTTAAAATTTTCCTTTGACTTTTTTTGCACTAGAAAATCACATGAATTTCTAGTGATGCTAGTGTAGGATTATTTCAGTGATAGCAAGTGATAGGTGCGGTACAACTTTAATAGAGTTTATCAATTATGTACTTGAGTAATTTCATGGGTATTTTGTGGTTGCGTGAAGTAAAATTATTTTATTATACTTCACATAAGACGCCCATGCTAAATCGCCATAGACAACAATGTGTAATTTCTTACTTTCTCACGCGAGGGTACAGGGTGATAGTAAATCGCAGGGTGATAGTAAAAAATTATCACATGCGCAGCTCTGATGCGCAGCTCTGATGCGCGCTATTTCGGTGACGTCATCGGCTCAGTATGGTGAAATTGCTATTTTTAACTCATCATAACTTCAAAAGTACTTGACTGATTTCAATAAACTACCACTCATTTTCTTAGTTACGTTATTTCCGATCCAACAATATAACATTCATAGCAACTTTTAGAAAAAAAATGTTTTTTTCAAAAAAGGAATCTGGCAAAGTGAAATCGGTACTGAAAATGAATCTTGTTTTTGCCGAGGGTTTTCGGTATAATAAAATAAATATCACATTCATGAGAGGGTGATAGTAAGAATGTTCGGATATTGATTATCACCCTCGGCTTCGCCTCGGGCGATAATCATATATTCAGGGTGAACATTCTTACTATCACCCTCTCATGAATGTGATATTTATATAATACAAGGAAATCGCCATTTCGGGCTTGAATGGCTTGAGTAGTGAGGAGTCCAAATACAAACATGTTGTGTCATGTAATATGCTACACATATTAAAACTAAATATGCATTTTATGGCTGATTTTATTCCTTTTTGCACAAATATACCAATCCAACAAAGTTATACTGCAGTAATTCGCTATAAGGGCACTCCGTACTAGACGGAGAATCGCATACAGCTTAATTATGAGTCTTTATTTCTTTATTTCTGTCCCATCATAGTACAAACAATGCATATTAACAAGACAAATTACCCACAAATTTAGTACTCTGTCATTCTAAATAGAATTATAGAGACAATACAAGTGTTAACTCCAAAGAGAAACCCGATTTAACACAAAATGACCAGAGTATTTCGCATATTCGAACACATAAAAAGTGTACTGACATTGTTAATCGAGACCTTCGAAAGTTATGAAAGGCCATAACGATCAAACATCTGAAAGTGTACTTAAAGGTTATATTTAATCCACTGTTTCAAAACCAATAATAGCAAAAGAGCTTACATTAAAAAATCATTTATTATCTCAAATCTACGGAATCCTGTTAGGGCCATCGCGATCTCGCGTTTTCAATTTCGCGAGATGTCGAGATTGCAAAATAAATTTCGCATTCTCGTCCTATTTAACATAGAATAAAAACGCGGGATTTGCAAGCCAAACTTCGTGCAAACCTCGCGATTTTATCACGTTTTCATTTGGACGAGATCGCGAGAATGCGAAATAAATCTCGCATTCTCGCCGTATTCTACAATGAAAAAAACTCGAGATTAGCAAATCAAACTTCGTGCAAACCTCGCGCTTTTATATCGGCCTATTGTACGATGAAAAAAATGCGAGAATTACGCGAAGTTTGGGTTAGCAAACCTCGCGTTTTTTTCTTCGATGTACCAGAGGGCAAAAAGAAGAAAACATATTTCTTATTCTCGTAATCTAATAAGAATAAAATCGCGAGGTTTGCACGACGTTTGATTTGCAATCCTCGCATTTTTTTCATTGTACAATATGCCGATATAAAATCGCGAGGTTTGCACGAAGTTTGATTGCAAATCTCGCGGTTTTTTTCATTGTAGAATACGGCGAGAATGCGAGATTTATTTCGCATTCTCGCAATCTCGTCCAAATGAAAACGTGATAAAATCGCGAGGTTTACACGATGTTTGGCTTGCAAACTTCGCGTTTTTTTAAAGGTAGAATAGGACGAGAATGCGAAATTTATTTCGCAATCTCGCAATCTCGCGAAATTGAAAACGCGAGATCGCGATGGCCCTAACAGGATTCCGTACAAATCAGATTTGAAATAAACTGATTAACAACAGATGTTCAATTTTCAATTTGCAAGATAAAATAAGGCTTTTACACACACATACAATAATAATTATCACACTATTTACTACGGAATCCTTTTCAATTTCGCATTCTCGTCCTATTCTACCTTGAAAAAAACGCGAAGTTTGCAAGCCAAACATCGTGCAAACCTCGCGATTTTATCACGTTTTCATTTGGACGAGATTGCGAGAATGCGAAATAAATCTCGCATTCTCGCCGTATTCTACAATGAAAAAAAAACGCGAGATTTGCAATCAAACTTCGTGCAAACCTCGCGATTTTATATCGGCATATTGTACAATGAAAAAAACGCGAGGATTGCAAATCAAACGTCGTGCAAACCTCGCAATTTTATTCTTATTAGATTACGAGAATAAGAAATATGTTTTCTTGTTTTTGCCCTCTGGTACATCGGAGAAAAAAACGCGAGGTTTGCTAACCCAAACTGCCCGTAATTCTCGCGTTTTTTTCATCGTACATAAGGCTGATATAAAAGCGCGAGGTTTGCACGAACTTTGATTTGCAAATCTCGCGTTTTTTTCATTGTAGAATACGGCGAGAATGCGAGATTTATTTCGCATTCTCGCGATCTCGTCCAAATGAAAACGTGATAAAATCGCGAGGTTTGCTCGAAGTTTGGCTTGCAAACCTCGCGTTTTTTTCAATGTAGAATAGGACGAGAATGCGAAATTTATTTCGCAATCTCGCAATCTCGCGAAATTGAAAACGCGAGATCGCGATGGCCCTAACAGGATTCCGTATATCACGAATCAATTCTTGGTTCGAAAAAAGGAATATCATTTTTTTAATGTCAATTTAATGTGCTAAAATGTGTGACTATCACAGAAGCTTTATCATATAATAGTGCACGAATGTGATCATATAAGGAACATTTAATTATCACATGTAATTAATTCTCAACCGAATTATTACAAAACGGACAGAATCCTTCAGCTTCTGGAATACGCTCGTATCTACCAGTTTCAATGCGAATAGGAGCCGTTTTACAGCGGAATTTGGCAAAAGCCGCTGTGTGAGTTTTTGGTTAAATAATATTACAATATCGCGTTGTTATAAATATGTTTTTAAACAATCTATAAGTTCTCAATTTGTTTTTACCTGTTCCACTAACTGCACTTTCAAAATTGATACTGTCCTTCCATTCATTAACAAGTACGTTCAAACAGGCCGCATTCATTTGATCTAACATCTTATTTTATTAATATTTAAATTCAAAGTATTCAGTTCTTGATCTCTAGCAACTGCTGCGTTTGGAATGCTCCTTGTTGTTCCTAAGAAATATCGCATTGCTCTATACTGAAAAGACTCTATCTATACCATTATCACCAATATTTTGTATTTTTTTCCAGAGAGTCTAAATATAGCGTTTTCTGCGTTTAAGACTCCAATTATGGAAATATTTCGTGGGCAGTTATTCCTGAAAGAGCAGACTAGACTTTTGAAAATTCTCACTCGCATCTTTATATAACAGCATTTTAACACTGGGAGGTCAGTTTTCGATCCCCTTGGACTTTATTCTGCATATCACTAAGACGCGTCTCACAAGACATAACATTCTTTGATTTATATTTGTCTAAATAACTTCATATTAAATCATTTGATATGCGAAGCATTGCTGTTTTTTTACCCCAGGGTCGTCATTTTACAAACGTGATTATCCATTTCATTGAGAATCTTCTTTCAACAAGCAAATAGCATTGACCACGCATTGTTTGAGATAAAGACTTTTAAAGCATTGTCGATATATATGTTTATATACAAAGACAGGACACTCATAAAACGACCATTTCTTTTAAGCCTATGCAGTACAGGAGCAGACAAGTCATTTCACGTGCCTGAACCGCATAACTCAAACATAAATAATTGGTGTTGGAGGCAACGTAGTTCCCATTTTGCAAGCACGTGCAGATGCGCGGATTTTATAGTACTCTGTTTAGAAACACTAGTTTAAAGTTTATACTAGATGGCAAAGAAAACAAATCATATCAGAAGTCAGTTATTATGTCGGAGATTCATCAAACAATCGTGTTGACAGGTTTTATTGAGATATCATAGTCGGAAATCGCGGTACAAATGCGAAGATCGAAAAAAACTAGTTTTTGTTTTCTTCGAAATTGCCAATGTTTCAAAACGGGTACAAAAATTGTATATTCTTAAATATTGTTGAAATTGCCAGGAGTCGAAGATCATTTCCTGTTCTACCTTTTTTGAAAATTTCTTATTTTTTCGTGAATATACATTTTGCGTGCCCGTTTTGAAAGTTGGTACCTGCATTTCACTCTTTCAGAGGCTATTCAAAATGGCGGCGACATAGAAAAACACCAGGCCTAGGGCCAGTCAGTCGCCTGCCATAAACCCTCACTTCTCCTTGGTGAAGTTCGCACTGTCACTAAAACTAAATTGTGAATTGAATTGAACTGTTGTATTTCCATTGCCACAGTCCAAACTATGTGCTAAAAATAGCTCACACACACGGTGAACACGTATTCAAAGGTCAAATTATGCAGATGCATGCGTACTGAGTTACACACATAGACATTTGTACAGGAGTGGAATTAAGTCGTTAGACCTTTATCGAAACACTTCAAACAGTGATCGTATATAATGCCCTGCTCTTATTATCGAATAGATTCCTATGGTTCTTTAACATGCTCGGATGATAGACCTATACGCGGGACCACCCGGTTTACGTCCCCATCCGACGGACGAGGCTAAGGGAAAGTGTCTTTCCCAAGAACACACCGACAAAACTCAGTGGCACCATCTCCGGTTACAAATCCGCTGCGTTACCGACTGCGCCAAGTTGCGGATGACAATTAGACACTGGATAGTCTAGTCAAAAACACAGCAACAAATATATTATCTGAATATATTTAAGAAAGTATGCTTGCAAGAGCTTTCAAAAACAGACTTTCATGATTTTAGTTGGGGTGGGATGGGGATGGGGATGGGGATGGGGCGCATCCTTTTAAATCTCAGCTCAGATGACCTCCTCCTCCTTCTCTCCACCCCAACTCCCATCTTGAACAGTAGCGATTGTTACGTACACTTTCCACATATGAGAGGGTGCCCAATACTACCCGCTCCATCAAATACGCGCCTGCAGTTCTTGCGAGGTTAGTCGAGTCAAAATTACAGTTAAGTCAAACAATTCGTATTTTCGTGTACTTTTGATAAAGAAATAACATGCTTTTCGTGACATGCAGCAAAATTCATGTAATGTGTGAGCTAAAACAACAATTCAAGTATCTCCTCGTTTATTTTTTAACAAAAAACACACGGTTGTTGTCGTTTTAATCGTATTCTAAAAATGGCATCTTTTAGAGTTATCGCCCCTCGCTTCGACATTTTACAAGGCGGGTCTGCATTTACCACACAGTAAAGCTTCTAAAAAAAAGTCGGTACAGCCGAAAATCACGAAACTTAAAGCGGAAATGAAATTTCATGATCAAAAATTGTCACAATTTTCAAAATTATGTGTTTTAAAAAATTAAAAATGGCGGACAATTTTTTTTTTTTTGACGTTGCCGAAAGATGCATACTACTTTCCGTTGTCAAGCGTGGTTGCGATATTTGAAAGATGTAGGAAAATATCAAGGCTGCTCCCCTACTGATGTACATAATGCTATTGACATATCAGTTTCTTACCTACTACCTATGAAGCATCAATTATTTTAGAAAACTAAATTTGAGTAACTGAAGCACGGTCTAAGTTAAAAGCAATGCTGAGGAATCATACAGGCAGTTTTGACGCTTCGAGTGATTGCGTGTTTCGACATCAACGCGGTTAAGATGATTTTTTAATATGAACACAAGTATAATTTTCTGATATTTAATAAAAAAATACATAAACGATATTTTTTGATTGGAGTAAATATCAGTTATCGGAACTGTATGCAAGCATGGCACCATGTTAGTATTCACTATTGTGTGATATATTTATTGATATGACATACTTAATATAATTAGTGATATCAATATTTCTATTTTACGATTTCAATAATTGCATGATTGATATAAAAAATCGAAACATATATTTGATTTCAAAACTGTAATTTTATTATTTATTGATACATGCATCACGTATTTCATTTATTTATGTCAATAGTTCATTTATTGATATCACAGTAGAGTAAAACAATACTGAATCGGAGCCCTATATACGTCTACCTAATGATTTTGCGCTGACAGACGTTTTATACATACATATAATTATGTGTATGAGTGTGTTCCGTGGAGTAGTGTACTGATGTTGGAAAACACGTGTTGTTTTTAAATTACAGTAAATGAATATATAGAGGTGGTATGTCTAACCACTGTTGCAAATTTAAGACCGAAATGTTACTGTTTGTGTATGTATCCATATCTTGCATACATCGACCAGATCAAGTAATACAGTGAGTAATTTGATAGATATTGCACTATTTATAACTATATTTAACGTCTGCGTGATAACACTTCCCAAATGAAGATCGATGTTTTTGGTTCCTCTGAGAGGTTTATTAAACTTGGCATTTACATCTAAATATCCGTTGGTACTGTTTATTATCTAGCAGAAAAAAATAAAATAAAGGTGTACAAAATAATTCCGAATTGTATGTGGATGATAATTCAGCAAAAGGATCTAATTAGCCATTGTCCCTGCAGTTTCTGAGAAGAAAAAATGTTAAGAGTGTTCTTATTATATTTTATATACAAAGTGGGATTCAGGAAGAGGGCATCCTAGTGGGACTGATCCCACCTTCACCTGGTGTTTTGGTCGTACCCTATTGGCTGCAAATGTTGTGATTGTTCAATACACTTCTGGATTCTTCCTGAGATTCTCCGGATGTTTACCTTATTGTTATCAGTTAGTGTTTATCTTGTAAATGTTCTTTGAATTGTAATTCTAAACCTAGTACCTTGTAAGTGTTCTTTGAATTGTGATTCTAACACTAGCAGGGGCGTAGCCAGCGATACGCACTAACGCACGTGCGTAACATCGATTTGAAAAGTGAAAAAATAATTATGGCCAAAAATGGCATAAAAATCGAAGGCTAACTTAACTCCTGACATATGTTTTTTTCATTTTTAAAGAAATTATTTTACCCTAGAAGGCCGCCAAAATGTGACCAAAAAGCCCACAAGAGACTGCCAAAGGATGACTATATTTTAAATTTTTCTAGGGGAGGCCCCCTACCCCCCACTTCCCCCACCCCCCAGCAGCCAAGAGTAATGCCTTCGCCAAGGGTAATGCCTTCGGCATTAAGGGGCGTACTTAAGATTTTAGCCTGGCTACGCCTCTGACTGGACATTCATTTATTGACGGAAGTATGGAAATAGTTGTAAACATTTATAATCAATGCATTAAAATGCAGTTTTTCCTTGACGCAATGCATGCTTATCGATTTCTGCTGTTAATATTTATATTTGTATTTGATTAATGACAAGTAAACGAATACATTTGAAGAGGAACTATATTTCACTGAAATTATAACTGATATATCACAAAATAGGAAGTCGTTTCATATAAATAATATTAGACTTGAGATGTATTAGTTTTCCAAGCTACTACTTGTATCATCCCTTCTCACTGAGCAGTAGATAATTATATAAATCAGTCGGAATGGAAGCGCGGCATTCACAGAACGAGTCCACCAAATAAAATGCATTTAAAACAGCAGTTATATAGAATATATATAGTATCGGCTAGCTAGACCGTATTATGTCTTACTTGCAGATATCGGTCTGGGCAGATTAGGCCAATTAAAGCGCCCACTAGCGATGAACACAATGTACTGGCGCGTTCTTTTCACGCGCATGCTGTAAATAAACCTACACCGCAATTGTTGATGCATCAGTTAAACTTTTTAACGTCACTTGCTGCTTCTCATTAGTTAAAAATAAGAAATTATTATTAAATTAACTTAAAAATATATTGTTTTTTTTGAAAGTCTCGATGAATCTCTCAAAATCTCGCCAAAATCGCCCAAAACGTTGGGGCGATTTCAAACGTCCTATTTTCCCCCTGATCCGTGTAGCATAGGCGTAACGAAGAAATCAGAAACGGAGCGGGTGACCGAGGCTAGAATATATATTGCGTATGTATACTTAGTTAAAAGTAAATTGTGAGACATTACAAACATAAAAGGATTGACCATAGCAGTAAAGCCCCTGCAACTGTACCCACTCCAAGCTGTACTTAATGATAGTGGGTGTTGTGTCAGCATTATTAAACTATAGATCTATATTTGAGATAGAAAGACCATGTATTCCGAGTTTCAGGTTTTAAAAAAAGTGTCCAGTTGACCAATTGATTGTCCAGTTTTAATAATATAATGTCACATCGTATATCTGAAACTATAACTTATTTTGATGGCATCGGTCATTGGTACTAAAAGGTTTAAGGAACTTTAAAATGCCACAGTTTGGTATATTTTTAATATTTGATCTTGCAATTGAAAATAACAACTTCCAATTAAAGGAATTCTAAGTTCGAAGTCTCAAAAGAAGCTGCAATAGTTTAATAGGAAGTTTAGTATTCGTAGAACGTGGCCATCATATACCATGGATTTAAAACAACTGTTACATAGTATACATAATGTTGTCTAAACAAAAAAGTAAATTTTAAGACATTGCAAGAAATAGATAGAGTCTGGTCTCAGCAAGTTGGTTTATTTAAACACCAAGATTGGCTTAACTGAGACAGACTCTATCTGTCATGTAGTATGGCATACTAAGTGACCCTGTCTGTGCTCTAACTTCCATTTATTGGAAGTTAGAATATGGTAAAGCGCCGCCCCTTTGTTTATTCTGAATTAAAGGATTTCTTAAAAGTCAGAGCAACAAGAGACTGACCCATTAACGGTACAATGAGACAAAGACGTCCCTTTTATGATTTATTTATATCATCATCAAGTCACACTGTGGGTCATGGTAAAATCAAGAACTATAAATGGTTCAACCACTAAAACAAACATGAAGTGCGATACAAAATGGTCATACTCTCTTTTGTAAAAAGTCTCCCCGTGCTACGAATCAGTAGTGTTATTTTTTACTTTTGGACCAACGAGGTGGCTTTGAAGTAGAATACCGCTTAAGCCGGTGCTAGTGGGCGTGAGAGGTGTTGCTTCTTTCATTACTTCTCATGAACAGACGCAATACAACCGAGTCTGCTGCTTTATTCTCTTAATTGTGTTTGTTGCTCTCGAAGGATCACCTTTATCAGTATTTATTAACCGTGTTATAAGTACTGTAAAAGCAAAAGTAAATACGTCATACAGAAAATGTAGCATTCAAGGATCAGCAGTAAACACATATAGAAAGAAGCAATTATTACAAAGATAAAAGGCAATATATGACATCACAATTTGACAATAGGGCTGCCGCCTTGGAACGATCAGTGGCGAAAAAGGCCACTGAGAGGTTTAAATCACGTTCTGGGGTGCACCAAACCGTACTCTTTTTCCTATTGTCATTCTAATAAAACAGGTTAATATAAAGATATCCCCGCCAGGCTATATTCTCTAACAAACAAGGCAGCATTCGTAGGCAATAAGTATAACACATAGATGATCATGTTGATATGAATGTAAAAACAAAGTTGGTAAATCACGTCACCATCAAAGCCAGGTCAAGATAATTGTTGTCGCAGAAGGGTTGTTCATTACATTTTACATTTCAAAAGTAGATGAAAGATCTGACGAAGCATATGGTCACGGTTTGCCTTGACTATAGGCTCCTTAGAAATAATAAATTGAGAAACACATACCTAATAAACGATGCACTGGGTACCTCACCATCTCAGTCATTTGACCCGATAACTCTTACAGTTTATGCCTAATCCATGTGACAGAAAATAAAAGAAGCTAAGTGATTTTAATTTGAACATCCTATAAAAATGCTTAGAAATATAGATTTTAGGCAAATTAGGTCAACTATACCATTTGGCTTTTTTGCCTACTTGGCGTTGGCGGAAAGATTTAACATAAACAGACTTGTTTAACAGATGACAGTAAACAATAGTTTACGGCATTACACATGAAGTCAAACGGAACATAAACTGACAGTAAGTAATTACAAGTCGATAGACATTTAGTCTATCGGAAAATAAATACAACGGCATCAAGAGAATGTAAGTGACTCGGCAAAAAAATAAATAAATAAATCAAGAGACGCAAGAAATATAAAAAAGGGTAGACATGCACTTAAAATAAACAGTACTGTATAGAATAAAATAATAAGCGTTCTAAGACTCATCTGTTTTGTGCTTAAGGGATGGAAAACTGACATTTAATAAGAAAGACTTTCCCCAACATTTGTTACAAAAAATCAATACAATAGATATAAAACATATTTTGAGAAGCAGTTATACATGACAAATACACTGGCATGCCAGACACAAAAGAGCGTTTTCGTTATGTTATATTAAAGTCTGGAGTAATAAAACGAAGTAGATATGAAAGTCGAACAGGAAATTTAGCATTCAAGAACCACAGTCAACCAAAAACTCGCACAGAAACAAACATAAAAGGTTGAAAATATGGCTACTGCCTTGGAACGGTCAGTGGCATAAAAGGCCGCTAAGGGTTTAAACCAGGATCTAGGTCGCACAAACCTCACTCTTAACATGTTGTTATCCTAATAAAATAGGACAGTGCAAATAAAGATGTCCCCACCAGGTCATATTCTCCAACAACTTTGTTTTAGAAATGAAAACAAAGATGTTATTATACGCTTTCATTTTCTTGTTTTTGTTACACGTTCCTATTTACTGCCGGAGAACCATCATTAGACCGTAATTATACATCATCATTGTATGACTCACACACGTACAAAACATTTGGTTTAAATAATAACTCAAGTTTTTACATTCCTAACAGCTAGTTGTTTTGCATATTATAGCATATTTTTAAACCATCGCGAGAATGACAACGTCCTAACGACGTTTGTCCAGAAGTGGAGGAACATACAAGAACAACAATAAAAAAGTGTATATTGATAAAACACGTTAAATACATATATGAGTAAATTAGTTTTATTATTCCAGATTTCTATGTAACGAAAACGGTTTTTAGTATCGGATATGGAGTGTAGAAGTGATGTTGCCTTGTATAACTTATTCTCAAACTATTGTTAGATATATTTTAATGATTTGCTGTTTCAATTCTGGATGCACGCAACTTTAATCTAAATCAATGTTAATTGTCTCTAGTACGTAATTATTTGAATTTCGAGCAATTCAAAATGGTACAGATCACAGGTTGAAACTGCCGGTATGCTTAGTCTGCAGTTTTATCAAGACCGTAGAAACATAAAGTGTACGTGCCTTCTCTCTGTATACACATATCAGTAATGTTTCGGAGCATACCACAGGGTCCTATATACACAATTAACGAACGGACAATTATTAAGAAGTATATCCATACATATCGTCGCAACAGAACTTTCTCTTAAAAAACAAATTACAGCACTTCGATTAACTGCTGTAAATGTGATCAGAATTTCACTAAAATAGATATAATTGTCTAACTCGGCATCATAAATCATTTTTCGAAAACTTTAAAAATACTGCCTAATTTGGATGCGGCGAATTCAATTATCAGACAAGTCATTCAGACAAGTCATTATTCATCGAAAGTGTTTATTCCAGATAGAATTTGACAAGCAAGTGAGAAGTAACAGTCCTAAGTTCTCACAAACGCTTTGAGTTTAAAATATGCTGCGGACCCTGTTATGTTCGTAGTGTCACATACCATGCATTGTCTTGGTAAAAGTCGTTTGTTTTGACTTTTGATTGAATGTGTTCTTTGAACGCTACATTTACTCATCCCCATTTTATAACTACTTTTTTTTAGCATTTTCTAATGACAATTGTGCATGTTTCGACAATAGTTGTCTTGAACGAGTTGAAACAGCGACTGCTTGTCTTTATTTCAGCGACTGCTTGTCTTTATTTCAAAGTATCCTTAAGCTCTAACACTTTGTGATGTTTACTTAGAATGTTTATCTATAACAAGTCTGTTTATAGCTGATATAGTTAACACGTTAAAAACAATACATTCATTCAAAAGTATAGATTTAATAAGTAATTCTATGACACTATTGAACATCTTGACCGTTGTTTCGTAAGACAAATACAAACCACAACAACAACAATAACAACAACAAAACAATGATATACCATGTTTCAAAGCTATATTGAACAACTTGTCTACGTCAATCACACGCATCAAACGCGAAGCTGTCATCTACGTGGACAAAGTCACATACACGCAATTAAAGAAATGTTGACATAAGCGTTTATGTAACGATATCAAATTGACGATATTGTATTTAAGTGTTTCTCACTACATTAAAGTGTTAAGGAAGCAATCAAACCGAAAACACATTTTCCATAATTAAACTACGGAAGTAGATGAAAGAATCGAACAGAACATGTAGCATTCTCAGAACGCAGTCCAGTAAAACACGCATGTGAACCTGTCAACAATTACAGTAAATGCACACAAGTGAACCAGTCAATAATTACAGTAAATACACGCACGTAAACCAGTCAACACTTACAGTAAATACACGCACATGAACCAGTCAACACTTACAGTAAATACACGCACGTGAACCAGGCAACTATAATGAGTATTACAGTAAATATACGCACGTGAACCGGTCAACAATTACAGTAAATACAAGCACGGGAACCAATCAACAATGACAGTAAATACACGCACGTGAACCAATCAACAATTACAGTAAATACACGCACGTGAACCAATAAAAAATTACAGTAAATACACGCACGTGCACCAATCAACAATTACAGTTAATACACGCATGTGAACCATACACGCACGTGAACCAGTCAACAATAACAGTAAATACACGCACGTGCACCAATCAACAATTACAGTAAATACACTCATGTGCACGCACCAATCAACAATTACGGTAAATACACGCATGTGCACCAATCAACAATTACAGTAAATACACGCATGTGAACCAGTCAACAATTACAGTAAATACACGCATGTGAACCAATAAACAATTACAGTCAATACACGCACGTGAACCAATCAACAATAACAGTAAATACACGCCCGTGAACCAATCAACAATTACAGTGAATACACGCATGTGCACGCACCAATCAACAATTACAGTAAATACACGCATGTGCACCAATCAACAATTACAGTAAATACACGCATGTGAACCAGTCAACAATTACAGTAAATACACGCATGTGAACCAATCAACAATTACAGTGAAAACACGCATGTGAACTAGTCAACAATTACAGTAAATACACGCACGTGAACCAATCAACAATTACAGTGAAAACACGCATGTGAACTAGTCAACAATTACAGTAAATACACGCACGTGAACCAATCAACAATTACAGTGAATACACGCATGTGCACGCACCAATCAACAATTACCGTAAATATAAGCATGTGAACCAATCAACAACTGCAGTGAATACACGCACGTGAACCGATCAACAATTACAGTAAATACACGCACGTGAACCAATCAACAATTACAGAAAATACACGCCCGTGAACCAATCAAAAATTACAGTAAATACTCGCACGTGCACCAATCAACAATTACAGTAAATACACGCACGTGAACCATACATGCACGTGAACCAGTCAACAATAACAGTAAATACACGCACGTGCACCAATCAACAATTACAGTAAATACACTCATGTGCACGCACCAATCAACACTTACGGTAAATACACGCATGTGCACTAATCAACAATTACCGTAAATACAGTCATGTGAACGAATCAACAATTACAGTAAATGCACGCAAGTGAACCAGTCAATAATTACAGTAAATACACGCACGTAAACCAGTCAACACTTACAGTAAATACACGCACATGAACCAGTCAACACTTACAGTAAATACACGCACGTGAACCAGGCAACTATAATGAGTATAACAGTAAATATAGGCACGTGAACCGGTCAACAATTACAGTAAATACAAGCACGGGATCCAATCAACAATGACAGTAAATACACGCACGTGAACCAATCAACAATTACAGTAAATACACGCACGTGAACCAATCAAAAATTACAGTAAATACACGCACGTGCACCAATCAACAATTACAGTAAATACACGCATGTGAACCATACACGCACGTGAACCAGTCAATAATAACAGTAAATACACGCACGTGCACCAATCAACAATAACAGTAAATACACGCATGTGCACGCACCAATCAACAATTACAGTAAATACACGCATGTGCACCAATCAACAATTACAGTAAATACACGCATGTGAACCAGTCAACAATTACAGTAAATACACGCATGTGAACCAATCAACAATTACAGTGAATACACGCACGTGCACCAATCAACAATTACAGTAAATACACGCATGTGCACCAATCAACAATTACAGTAAATACACGCATGTGAACCAGTCAACAATTACAGTAAATACACGCATGTGAACCAATCAACAATTACAGTGAAAACACGCATGTGAACAGTCAACAATTACAGTAAATACACGCACGTGAACCAATCAACAATTAAAGTGAATACACGCATGTGCACGCACCAATAAACAATAACAGTAAATACACGAATGTGAACCAATCAACAAATACAGTGAATACACGCACGTGAACCGATCAACAATTACAGTAAATACACGCACGTGAACCAATCAACAATTACAGTAAATACACCCCCGTGAACCAATAAAAAATTACAGTAAATACACGCACGTGCACCAATCAACAATTACAGTAAATACACGCACGTGAACCATACACGCACGTGAACCAGTCAACAATAACAGTAAATACACGCACGTGCACCAATCAACAATTACAGTAAATACACGCATGTGCACGCACCAATCAACAATTGCGGTAAATACACGCATGTGGACCAACCAACAATTACCGTAAATACACGCATGTGAACCAGTCAACAATTACAGTAAATACACGCATTTGAACCAATCAACAATTACAGTGAATACACGCATGTAAACCAATCAACAATTAAGGTAAATACACGCACGTGAACCAATCAACAATTACTGTGAATACACGCATGTGCACGCACCAATCAACAATTACAGTAAATACACGCATGTGAACCAATCAACAATTAAGGTAAATACACGCAAGTGAACCAATCAACAATTACGGTAAATACACGCATGTGGACCAACCAACAATTACCGTAAATACACGCATGTGAACCAGTCAACAATTACAGTAAATACACGCATTTGAACCAATCAACAATTACAGTGAATACACGCATGTAAACCAATCAACAATTAAGGTAAATACACGCACGTGAACCAATCAACAATTACTGTGAATACACGCATGTGCACGCACCAATCAACAATTACAGTAAATACACGCATGTGAACCAATCAACAATTAAGGTAAATACACGCAAGTGAACCAATCAACAATTACTGTGAATACACGCATGTGCACGCACCAATCAACAATTACAGTAAATACACGCATGTGAACCAATCAACAATTAAGGTAAATACACGCATGTGAACCAATCAACAATTACAGTGAATACACGCATGTGAACCAATCAACAATTACAGTAAATACACGCACGTGAACCAATCAACAATTACAGTGAATACACGCATGTGCACGCACCAATCAACAATTACAGTAAATACACGCATCTGAACAAATGAACAATTACAGTGAATACACGCATGTGAACCCGTCAACAATTACAGTGAATACACGCATGTGAAACAATCAACAATTACAGTAAATACACGCATGTGAACCAGTCAACAATTACAGTAAATACACGCATGTGAACCAATCAACAATTACAGTAAATACACGCATGTGCACCAATCAACAATTACAGTAAATACACGCATGTGAACCAGTCAACAATTACAGTAAATACGAGCATGTGAACCAGTCAACAATGACAGTAAATACAGGCATGTGCACCAATCAACAATTACAGTGAATACACGCATGTGAACCAATCAACAATCAACAATTACAGTAAATACACGCACGTGAACCAATCAACAATTACAGTGAATACACGCATGTGCACGCACCAATCAAGAATTACAGTAAATACACGCATGTGAACTAATCAACAATTACAGTGAATTCACGCATGTGAAATAATCAACAATTACAGTAAATACACGCACGTGAACCAATCAACAATTACAGTGAATACACGCATGTGCACGCACCAATCAACAATTACAGTAAATACACGCATGTGAACCAATCAACAATAACAGTGAATACACGCATGTGAACCAGTCAACAATTACAGTGAATACACGCATGTGCACGCACCAATCAACAATTACAGTGAATACACGCATGTGAACCAATCAACAATTACAGCGAATACACGCCTGTGAACCAATCAACAATTACAGTAAATACACGCATGTGAAGCAATCAACAATTACAGTAAATACACGCATGTGTACCAATCAACAAGTGCAGTAAATACACGCACGTGAACCAATCAACAATAAGAGTAAATACAAGCATGTGAACCAATCAACAATTACAGTAAATACACGCATGTGAACTGAACCAGTCAACAATTACAGTAAATACACGCATGTGAACCAATCAACAATTACAGTAAATACACGCATGTGAACCAATCAACAATTATAGTAAATACACGCACGTGAACCAATCAACAATTACAGTAAATACACTCACGTGAACCAATCAACAATTACAGTAAATACACGCACGTGAACCAATCAATAATTACAGTAAATACACGCACGTGAACCAATCAACAATTACAGTAAATACACGCATGTGAACCAATCAGCAATTGCAGTAAATACACGCAAGTGAACCAATCAACAATTACAGTAAATACACGCATGTGAACTAATCAACAATTACAAGGAATTAATAGAAGAAACGCATGCAACACCACACGCATAAAAGGTTTGACATCAAGGGTACAGTTTTGGAACAATATGTTTAAAATGGAATCGAGCGTAAATTGCTTAAATCAAACTGCGTAACCTTACTTATTACTGTCAAACTTATTTTCCGTGTAAATAAGGGGTCATTGTGTTAAAAAAGTTTATCAAAAGAGGTTATGACACGCACTGCATGTTTAGTAGTGGACCATTTACAGTTTGCCACTATGCTTTCCTCTTTGATTGTGCGATGACCGGACAGATCGTGGACCCTATGATGACGTTTACCTAAATCCTTATAGGACGGTGGCGTTTGATGTTTGTCTTTATTCTTGTCTTGTCATACCCTTAACGGTTTATTCTCTGTTTGCACTGGCTTCTGCCAAGTCAATTAGTACTTATTTTGTGGCTTTCTATGTTTTTTTTTATATTATATGTACATGATCATTTATGTGTTTTACTTATATTGCCTATTAATGCTGCCTTGTTTGTTATGCCCCAGTCACACCAACCACGAATGCCTGTACGAATCCACTACGGATGGATTCGTAGTGAATCCGTAGTGTATCCTGGGTTATTCGTGGTTATTCGTAGTAGTTCGTATGTATCCGTGGACCCACCCCGAGTGTTTTGGACATGTCCAAAACTCTCGGGGTCAGCACCACGATTTTTCCATGCGTAGTGCATCCTTAGTGGGTTCGCAGCGATTCGTAGTGATTCGTAGTTATTCGTAGAACATTCCCGGCATACCGGGAATGACCCCGGCATACCGGGAATGACCACGGCTTACTACGGCCTACGACGACCTACTACGAGGATACTAGGGTTTCAGTAAGGTTATCTCACGGTTGGAGCATGGTTTAGTACGATCTGTACACGAACGGCCTATTACGATCTAGTACGGTTTCATCGCGAATAAGGCCGAATTGCTGAAATTCAGGCCTTTTATTGCGCGATTGCGGACCCCATGGGGAACCGTGACACGCTCGTGACACTCCATACTAGTCTGTACTAGTTCATAGTTGTCCGTAGTAGTCCGTACTCGAACCGTAGTGGAACCGTATGTCAACGAGGTGTTTCCTGTGCCAACCTTGCTGCTCCTTACTGTTACCGTACTCAACCGTACTCAAACCGTAATGTATTCGTAGTAGTTCGTAGTATTTTTGAGAAATGCCCATCCGGGGGGAATCCGAGTGGGGGACAACCGTAGTGGGTTCGGGGAGACATTCGTGGTTGGTGTGACTGGGCCATTAGAAATTATAACCTGGCGGGGATATCTTTATTTGCATTGTCCCGTTTATTGGGATGCCATTCGGGTAAGAGTGAGGTTTGGTGCACCTTAGAAACTAGTTTAAACCCTCAGCGGCCTTTTTTTGCCACTGACCGTTCCAAGTTGGGTAGCCATATTGTTAACCTTTTGTGTTTGTGATGTCTTATTTTGCCTTTTGCATTTTATAGCTCGACTATTCGAAGAATAAGAAAGCTTATGTAATCACCCCGGCGGCGGCGTCGGCGTCCCACATCAAGGTTTGCGTGTAAGCTGTGTTTACAAGTCTATATCTCTTACATTTCTATCCTAGCACAACCAAATTTGGCCATGGCCATCCTTATAGCATTATCTTAAGGGCTGCATGGAACCAAATTCTGATAGCCCTTAAAATGTGTCTGTTTCACATCAAATTGTGCGTGTAAGCTGTGTTTACAGGTAATATCTCTATATCTCTTATATTTCTTGTCCTAGCTGAACTAAATTTTGGAATTGGTTTCCTTATAGTATGTTGTAAAGGGTTGGGTCAGTCATTTTGTCTTCTGCAAATTCTGGGCTCCATGGAACCCAAATTGTAATGGCCCATAAAATGTGCAATAATGGCAGATCTAGGTTTGCATGTAAGCATGTATATATCTATAATTTTGGTTTGGGATTTCTTATAGCGTTATGCATCTTAATTATACTTCGCCGATATTGGGGCATGGGCTCCCTCCTCCACCTCCCGCCCCCACTCCCTCCACCCCCCACTCCCTCTACCCCCCCCCACCCCCCACTTTTTTTTTACTTTTTTTTATATTTTTACATATTTCAGTGTTGTTTAGTCAATTCTTACACATATATGTTGCCCCCAATCCTCCTCCCCCTCCCCACGCCTCTCACCCAACCCCACCCCCCCCCCACTTGAAACTCTATTTGTTTTTACATATTTCTGTGTTGTTTTAGTCAATTCTTACACAGCTTCTTACACATATATATTTATTGTCCCCTCCCCACCCTACACCCCCGCCTCTCCCTCCTCCTATCCCCCCTACTCGAAACTCAATTTTTGTTTTCTATTTTTATTTACATATTTACTTTTGGCAATTTTTATACATATTGACCTCCCCCCACCCCCTGCCTCTCCCCCCACGCCCCCCCCCCCCCCCAACCACTTGAAACTCGATTTGTTTTATTTTACATATTTCTGTGTTGTTTTATTCAATTCTTACACATATATGTCGCCCCCTCCACCCCACAACCCCCCCACCCACCCCACCGCTTGAAACTCTTTTTTGTTTTTGTATTTTTTTTTACATATTTCTGTGTTGCTTTTGTCAATTCTTACACATAATGCCCTCCCCCACACCCTGCCTCTCCCCCACCCCTCCGCTCCCCCCACACTTGAAACTCGATTTTTTTTTTTTTTTTTTACATATTTCTGTTTTGTTTTGGTCAATTTTTACACATAGCTTCTTACACATATATATATGTCGCACCCTCCCGACCCCACTGCCTCTCCTTACATATTTCTGTGTTGTTTTTGTCAATTCTGACACATGCCTTCCCCCCCCCCCCCCCCCCCCCCCCCCCCCCCCCCCCCCCCCCCCCCCCCCCCCCCCTCCTACACTCTCCCACCCTACCCCCACCACTCGAAACTGGAATATTTTTGTTTTATTTTTATATGTTTACATATTTCTGTGTTGTTGTCGTCAATTCTTACACAGCTTCTTACACATATATATTTCTTGCCTCTCCCCCCACCCCTCCGCACATACCCCCAGCTTGAGTCTGGATTTCTAATATATTAAGCCGCGGATGGCATGAAGAGAGCAAAACGTCTTCCTGAATAAAATGAAATGAGCGCATATGTCTCTTTCAAACATGGCAATGAGTATTGTGGCGCTATAGAGATGTTCTCCTTATATTAAACGTTTTAGATGTTATACATTTAGATGTTATACGACTTTGAAAACAAGATACCACGTAAAACAAT
>JAWPHD010008068.1:0-119962 GCA_037043455.1 Cyrtodaria siliqua
ATGTCCTTAACCAAGCCAATACTTCATTAATACACCCAACATACATACTCACTTTATTATCTAAAGCAGATATATAACTATCAGAGAGATATTAGTGTGTCCTTAACCAAGCCAATACTTCATTAATATACCCAACATACATACTCACTTTATTACCTAAAGCAGATATATCACTATCAGAGAGATATTAGTGTGTCCTTAACCAAGCCAATACTTCATTAATATACCCTACATACATTACTCACTGTATTACCTAAAAGCAGATATATAACTATCAGAGAGATATTAGTGTGTCCTTAACCAAGCCAATACTTCATTAATATACCCAACATACATACTCACTTTATTACCTAAAGCAGATATATCACTATCAGAGAGATATTAGTGTGTCCTTAACCAAGCCAATACTTCATTAATATACCCTACATACATACTCACTGTATTACCTAAAGCAGATATATAACTATCAGAGAGATATTATTATGTCCTTAACCAAGCCAATACTTCATTAATATACCTAACATACATACTCACTTTATTACCTAAAGCAGTTATATCACTATCAGAGATATTATTATGTCCTTAACCAAGCCAATACTTCATTAATATACCCAACATACATAACTCACTTTATTACCTAAAGCAGATATATAACTATCAGAGAGATATTAGTGTGTCCTTAACCAAGCCAATACTTCATTAATATACCCTACACGCATACTCACTTTATTACTCACTTTATTACCTAAAGCAGATATATCACTAGAAGAAAGATACCATTATGTCCTTAACCAGCACATACTTCAATAATATACCCTACATGCATACACACTTTAAGAAACTAAAGCAAATATATCACTAAAAGAGATACTAATATGTCCTTAACCAAGCCAAAACTTCATTAATATACCCTACATGCATACACACTTTAATAAACTAAAGCAGATATATCACTAAAAGAGATACTAATATGTCCTTACCCAAGCCAATGACTTCATTAATATACCCTACATGCATACACACTTTAATAAACTAAAGCAGATATATCACTATAAGGGAGATACCATTATGTCCTTAACCAAGTCATCACTTCATTAATATACCTTACATGCATACTCACTTTATTAACTAAAGCAGATATAACTATAAGAGAGATACCATTATGTCCTTAACTAAGCCAATAATTCATTAATATACCCTACATGCATACACACTTTATTAACTAAAACAGATATAACTATAAGAGAGATACCATTATGTCCTTAACAAACCAATACTTCATTAATATACCCTACATACATACACACTTTATTAACTAAAGCAGATATAACTATAAGAGAGATACTATTATGTCCTTAACTAAGCCAATACTTCATTAAAATACCCTACATGCATACACACTTTAATAAACTTAAGCAGATATATCACTATAAGGGAGATACCAGTATGTCCTTAACCAAGCCAATACTTCATTAATATACCCTACATGCATACTCACTGTATTAACTAAAGCAGATCTATCACTATGAGAGAGATACTAGTATGTCGTTAACCAAGGAAATTCATTAATTCATTAATATACCCTACAGTATAACTATATTTCTGTTACATCAAATACAAAACAAGTTTCGTTTTTGATGTCATATCTTGCCGTTTATTCATCTTTGTAGGATTTGTTTCTTTTTGGGCGTGTTTGTGGTTGACTGTGATCCTCGAATGCTACAATTTTCTGTTCGACTTTTATATCTATTGTGACAAGCTATACAAACCATTCTCGATGACGCGGATGACAACTAGCGTTGTATTGAATAGCCCCTACGGGTAGTTATACTTATTGTATTTCCCCACACTCTTAAGTCAGAACTTTTTCGAATTCGCAGCTAAGTTTGCTACAATTGAAGGTAATTGACACACAATATAAACCGTAGACAGTTACTGTCTTTGTCTGACTAGACACATCTCAGAAATGTGGGACTTTAATCATTTTATGTCCTGTAATCCATTGTAATAAAGCAATAATATGCTTGTGTTCAAGTTTAATTATACAATACAGACTTCCAACTTTGCAGACGTTTCCTATCAATAATCTATTCTAACAGACAGTGCATTTGAAGATGATATCAAGTATTATTTTGGCGCAACTCTTACATATGTTCAAAAAAGTAGCATAGCTAGTAAATTTATCAATACAATCAAACGTTATCAATTAGAATCACCAGATATGTGATAACCTTTATTTTATTTGGTTACTTGCATAATACATTGTTTGAACAAGTCAATTCACACTTTAACACTAACACATTTTGCTTTAAATATAAGGTGCTGTCCTTCATTTTCAGCTTCCAGTGCAGATTTTCAAGCATTACGTTGGATAAGTTTGATAAGTTTCTTATAACTCTTTGCTGCTTTCAGACGAGTACGCTAGAATGACATCCAACTATTATCGCATTTCGTCCATCCCCAGAATTAGGTGATTCCGAGTTTGCAGTGAATGCATGTCCCCCTAATTTGTCATGCCTGAAAAATCGCTCTCCAAAACATGTTGGACAATAGATGCAGGTTTTGGTGGATTTTTCAATTTGTCTGTTTTCTTTAAAAAGTTTGTCTTTTCTAGACTGATGTCCTTTTTTACATGTTGATGTTGTACTGTGAAGCAGAACAATCTTTCATTCTAGCCTGGTGACGTCGTCACTTATACTACTTGGTGCATGTTATAGCCGTTAGAACATCGATATTAAAAGAAGATTGTGAAATTACTTGGTGCATGTTATAGCCGTTAGAACATCGATATTAAAAGAAGATTGTGAAATTACTTGGTGCATGTTATAGCCGTTAGAACATCGATATTAAAAGAAGATTGTGATTCAAATTAAAAATTATGTTATCTTGCCTATAGCATAAGGATATTGCCTGAAGCACTAAATACAATGAGGAAGGATAAAAATATCGGACAGGGAAAGCAGCATTCAAGGACGACAGTCAACCACAAAACACAAAAACAAACACGCAAACAGACAAACGAAAAGGCAAAAGTAATAAAAAATGCAAACGACATCACAAACACAAAAGGGTTGACAATAGGGCTACCGCCTTGGAACGGCCAGTGGCAAAGTAGGCCACTTGGGGTTTAAACCGGTTCTAGGGTGCACCAAACCTCACACTTACCCTACTGTCATCCCATTAAAACAGGACAGTGTAAATAAAGAAATCCCCGCCATGTTCTAAACTCTAACCAACAAGGCAGCATCAATAGGCAATATAAGTAAAACACAAATATGCTCGTGTAAATATAATACAAAAAAGTAATAGCCTAGAAAGCCACAATGAAGGTACTCAATGACTTGTCAGAAGCCAGAGCAGTAAGAGAATATACCATTAAGGGCACGACAAGAAAGAACATGGACAAACATCAAACGTCACCGTCCCAATGGGCTTTAGGTAGGCGTCATCATAGGGTCCACAGCCTGTCCGGTCATCGTACAATTAAAGAGGAAAGCATAGTGGCGAACTGTAAAAGGGTCCACCACCAAGCATGCAGTACGTTGCAAAATGATAGGGTCATAACCTCTTTTGATAAACTTTTTAACAAGTTTAACAAAGATAGTATGAAAGTGATCATGACCAAGAATCTTACGAAGTTTATAAATCACATCACCATAGAAGTCAGGTTGTGATAGTCCTTGTCGCAGAAGAGTCCTTAAATTACATTTATATTTGGAAAGAAGATCAGGGTTACGATATTAAAAATGTGCAAAGGTTTTACGAAGTTTATGGTAACGGTAACCCTGACTGAGTAACTTTTTAGTTATACAAAGATTACGAATATTAAAGTCCTCAACTCGAGTACAAGCTCTAGAAAAACGAATAAGTTGAGACGGATACACCCCATAAGAAGTTGCTCGGGGAACATCCCCATCCAAGTGGGGATAATTAACAATGTCAAAATTAAAATCATCTCTCTTGTCATAGATTTTGCTAATTATTTTACCATTTTCAATCGAGAGATCTAAATCAAGAAAAGAAGCGTTATTATCAGATATATTTTCTTTATTAAGCCGAAGTTCTTTAGGATAAATATTATGAACCATAGTTGGAAAGAAAGGGTTGTCAATGTTCAGTATGTCATCCAGATACCGAGAGGTGTCATTAAAAGCTTCAATACCATCTGCCTGGGTATCTGGTGAAAGACTCAACATGAAATCCCTTTCATAGCAAAATAAAAACAAATCTGCGACAAGTGGTGCACAGTTCATAGGGATACCAACAATTGAAACACATTTTTACAGAGAAGACTCGGGATGTAACCTAATGGAATGTATATGGGTGATTGTGATGAGTCATATATAATTGTCATCTATGCTTTTAAACCCAATATGTCTGTATCGGTTGCATGAATAATTACTATCTCACGGTTTTGTTCGAAATTCTTCGTGAGTATAATGTTGGATAAAGGAAAGATTTGGTGTACATTTTGCTGAAGACGAATGGTCTACCGAAACATTCGCCATTAGAAGTAAAAGTAGATATAAACATCGAAAAGGAAAAGTACCATTCATGGGCGACATCAACCACAAACACACAGATAAACAAACAACAACTATAAAGATGAATAAAAGGCCAGATATGCCATCACAAACACGAAAGGGATGACAATAGAGCTACCGCCTTGGTACGGTCCGTGGCAAAAAAGGTCATTGGGTGTTTAAACCAGGTTCTAGGGTGCACCAAACCTCACTCTTACCCTAGTGTCATCCACTAAATGGACTACCCTAGTGTCATCCACTGTCATCCGGGACAGTATAATAAAGAATTCACCAATAGGTTATAATCTCTGACAAACAATGCAGCATTAATAGGCAGTATAAGTAAAACACATAAATGATCATGTATATATTTAATATAAAAAACAAAAACCTAGAAAGCCACAAAGTAAGTACTCAGTGACTTAGCAGAAGCCAGAGCAACAACAGAAAAACAGTTATGAGTATGAATTGAATGTTGTTTAAAGGCTCATCAACACAGTATAGGTTATTTAGAGCCGCCCCAGAGAGAAGGGAAGGATACATAGGAATCCGGGAACCTGCCCTACTCTTATTATCGAATAGATTCCTATGGTTCTTTAACGTGCTCGGAGGATAGACCGATACACGGGACCTCCGGTTTACGTCCCCATCCGACGGACGAGGCTAAGGTAAAGTGTCTTGCCCAAGAACACACCGACGGAACTCAGTGGCACCACGGAGGATTGAACCCGGGGCCTCCGGTTACAAATCCGCCGCGCTACCGACTGCGCCACGCCACGCCAGCCCCCTAATTAAGAGTATGACAAGACAAGATTAAAGACAAACATCAAACGCTACCGTCCTATAACTTGTGGTGATTTTGTAAGTTCAGTTTGCAGAGCCATGACCTCATAAAGTGCTTTCTAGTTTGTGACTACTTTCAGAAATGATTTTTCAAATTGTGTGTATATGTGTTGTTCCTGCAACCAAGATAGTGTCACATGTTGCATGACATTATCTAGTATCTGCCTTCACGAATCACACGACAAGTATTCATCGTCTTGTTCCAGTAAGTACATTGATCATGAAGATCAGACGTATCCATACAGTCATAAGAAACATGTCGATATTTGTCAATCATTTATCCATTTTAACCAATCAAACCAATACTATACCTCCGACAAACAATAGCACGTGCAACAGTATAATAAAGCATGTGGAACTGTATTATAATATAACCTATTGTCAATATATTCCGGATTCAGCACTAGGGCGGAAATATCTAAGTACTGGCGTCATGTTAATTGAATGAATCACAAAATGTTTCTTGTAAAAGATTAAACTTTTCATCTGCAAATATGTACAATTATTCTGCGGTAATTAGAAGTGCCCATTGACTCCTGGATGCGTGATCAGCTCTCTCTTCCGTGGCCTTCTTTTTGAATACCGCCAGCTCTCCCGGGGGTAGTGATACCAGCCATTACCGGAAAGTCGGCAATCAAATCCACGCCACCATGCCACACTCGGAAAGTTGACAAACAATAACCTTCACAAATGCCATGCTACCATAAATACCTAATTATCCTCGCCATATATAGTTATCCATAGCCACAGCATGTGGTTCTCTATAGCCACAGTATATGGTTCTCTATAGCCACTGCATATTATTTGATATTACATATAAGGGCTGGTCAAATATTAGAATATGTGTTTGATGAGGACTACTGTACTGAGTTGTTTCCATAATAATATTTATTTCATTTTATATTAACGAACCCAAAATAATAAAAGTAATGCAGTGACTGATCGAATTTGTTAGTTTTCAATAGACGTTCTATCAATACGGTTGAAAATGATACAAGCTGTGATGTTTATAAGTTTTTCTTACTACAGCGCCAAAATGCATGTATAACCTTTCTATCAGCAAGCTATCTATAGTGATCGGAGGAACTGGTAATTTATGTTTCATTGCAACAGGAGCCACATAGGTATAAGATTCAAACAACTTGGTTTCACATCATAATCGTTTTTCAAAATATATGGACAGTTTGTATGATGCTGATTTTGTTTTCTATGAGAAACGAATGTGGCAGTTCTATGGAAGGAATCGTTGACAGCTGTAAATAAACTGTAATGGTAATTTTGCACTGAATACTAATAGCTGTGACGTATTGCTGAAGTAATATTTTTCAAATTGGAAATGATTGCTGTCTTGCTAGAAATACCTGAACACAAAACTACCATTTCAGCCAATATACATGATATATATAATGATTTTGGCAAAACATTCTATATAATTTTATATTACAGAACCTTTGTACTGATACGTTTTACTGAAAATATCTGTATTTACACTGTACGTTTTTCTGGAAGACATTAGGGTAAGATCGAGGTTTGTTGTGTATTTACTCTGTCAGTTGTTTCTAGAAGACATTAGGGTAAGATCGAGGTTTGTTGTGTATTTACTCTGTCAGTTGTTTCTAGAAGACATTAGGGTAAGATCGAGGTTTGGTGTGTATTTACTCTGTCAGATGTTTCTAGAAGACATTAGGGTAAGATCGAGGTTTGTTGTGTATTTACTCTGTCAGTGGTTTCTAGAAGACATTAGGGTAAGATCGAGGTTTGTTGTGTATTTACTCTGTCAGTTGTTTCTAGAAGACATTAGGGTAAGATCGAGGTTTGGTGTGTATTTACTCTGTCAGTTGTTTCTAGAAGACATTAGGGTAAGATCGAGGTTTGGCGACCCTATAACATGATTTAAACCCCATCGGGATTTTGCAACTCACAGTTCCAAGGTGGCACCCATATGGTAAACTCTTTTATGAGAGTGTTGTCGCCTACTTTGGTTTTATTTTCCCGTTTATTTGTTCTTTTTCCTGTATGTATGTTTTGCTAACTGTGTTCTGTAGGCTACTTTTTTTTCGACTTTTACACCTACTTGTATATACATATATATATTCAAAATACCTTTTTGAAAGGTATTTTGTAGATGTATGCATTTTCTCACCCTTATATATATATATATAATTACTCCCATTACCATGATTACGTCGTCCGAGTATTAACTTTCTTACCCCATTAAACCCCACCGCAAAGAAGCGAAAACAGGTTGGCTGGGGTATGAACAATACCTTAATTTCGGCTGAAAAGGTTTGCATATTGTAAATTAAATCATTTAACAGCAGCTTATTGCATTTTTTCAGTAAACAATGTTTTAAAACGCGTTTTATTGTCGAAATATCTGTTTTAAAATCCTGCTAATATCACTAAGGCGGGACCACGTAATCTGATAAGGTGGCTTGCTAGCTACCAATGTGGAATTGTTTACTCAGTTTGTTATTTTAGTCACGTATTTTTATATTGGTTCGGATACGGAACCACTGTGAGTTATTATTTGATCAGGAAATAGTTTCGCCAAGTAAGACAGTTTAAAGATAGTTTGTGTACTACAATATATGTTTACTAGCAATTTGTTCAAACTCTCCAACTGAAATGTTTATGGGAGATATATACCAAATGTAAAAAGAAACGCAACTCTGTATTAATAATCAAATATCTTGGCGTGCATCCAATATCTTACAAAAAATATAATTTTATATCAGTACACAGTTTTTAGGTCTCGTATTAATATTCCGCTAGTTTTGTTTGAATACAAATGTCAGATAAACGTTCATATGCGAAACCAAGCGTTACGTCATATAACTCGACAGCAAATACTAACACGTATTCGGCTAGAAATGGTCCTGGCACGTATTCGGTTAGAAATGGTCTTAGAAATGATCCTGGCACGTATTCGGTTAGAAATGGTCCTGGCACGTATTCGGTTAGAAATGGTCCTGGCACGTATTAGGTAGCTAGGAGGACATCTTATGTTCACGGCGGTTTGCGAACGATTTCACGCGAGTTTTGCTTGGGTGCGGAAGCTCTGACATAGTGCTAGAGACGAAAATATATCATCTTGTCGAGACGTAACACCGGGACGTCCTTGTTTATGACGGTTGTTGGTCAGTACAGTCTGTCAAATAACTGACTTGAAATAGTCTTGTTATAATGCATTGATGCACGCCAAGATGGACAGACACAATACGCTGCGAAATTCCGTTGAACAGCTATCTGACAGCGTCTGCACGCTTTTCTTTACGTAAACGTGGCAAAGAGAAAACCCTACTAAAGTTGACAAAAACGCTGGATTCTTGAGAAATGATGTCGTGTGACAAAATTAAGACAGAAACGTGGCATGTGTTCCCGAGTACATATGTCATGACCACGTGCATCTGTTAAATGTCGTATTTCATGATTTACTTAAGAATAAATTTCAAAGGGATATATGGTGGAGGTATCGGTGACGAATTTCGATCAGTATTAAATTAACAAGATATTATTTGAACAAATAACACTTCATATAATTATACTGACGCTGAAAAGGTTGCGTTTCTTTTTTTAAGTATATACATATTCTACTGTGTTAACATTCCTTTGGCTATTTTCATTTGTAGGAACTCAAGGTTGTTTCAACCTTATGAAAATCATCAATTTCATCACTATCACATTAATAATTGTTCTCATATAGCTTCTTGCACATCTGACTCAGTAGCTAGATTTATTTTTCCAATTCCATTTTTACCGGACTCACATTTGAAACAAGAAATGTCACTGTAAGTGACAAATGCCACCGAAGTGACCTTTGACCTGTAAGTGTGACCTTGACCTTGGAGATACGGACCTGGTTTTTGTGCGCGACACATCGTGTTGTGGTGAGCACTTGTGCCAAGTTATTTGAAAATCTGTGCGTGAATGTCAGAGTTATTAACCGGACACAGAAGCACTTCATTTTGACATTTGACCTCTAAGTCTGACCTTAACCTTGGAGCCACGGATCTGGATTTTGTGTGCGATACATCATGTTGTTTTGATGAGCACTTGTGCCAAGTTATTTCAAAATCCGTCAAGGCATGCTAGAGTTATTGACCGGCTACGATTTATTCTTTGACCTCAAAGTGTGATCTTGACCTTGTAGCCACGAACCCGGAATTTGTGCGCGACCCATCATGTTGTTGCGATGAGCACTTGTGCCAAGTTATTTCAAAATCCGTTAAGGAATGTCAGATTTATTGACCGAACAATATTTGACCTTTGACCCTTAAATATGACCTTAACCTTGGAGCCACGGACCTGGATTTTGTGCGCGACAAATTATGTTATTGTAGAGAGCACTTGTGCCAAGTTATTTGAAAATCCGACCAGGAATGCCAGAGTTATTGACCGGACACGATTTGACATTTGACATGTAAGTGAGTGTGACCTTGGCCTAGGAGCCACGGACCTGGATTTTGTGCGCAACACATCATGTAGTTGTGGTGAGCACTTGTGCCAAGTTATTTGAAAATCACTCCATGAATGTCAGAGTTATTAACCGGACACGATCGGCCGGACGAAAGAAAGAAAGGACTGACGGACTACTATAATTATGCAACCCTTCGGGCGCATAACAAAAACGAATTACTAGATTATTTTTATGAACATGTCTTAGTTCTATCGTTTTTCATCACAATGACATTATTCATTGACTCCCACGCCTTTTGAAGCGGTATGGGATATTGTTAACGCTTCCTTTTGTCCGCCCGTTTGTTCGTCCTTCCGTTACCATATCTCCTCCTTAAAAATTGAGATAAACTTCACCTTAGTGTGTGACTTCTCGAAATGAAAATGGCGACCAACATTTGATTTGGCACCGCACCCAGGGCTTTTAGTGGGAGGAGGTCAAAATGTCATATACATTACAAAGTAAATTTATTTAGTTCCCACATTTTTGCACCTAACTTGGTATATATACTCGTCTATTAAAGATAAACAACACATAGAACGATTGTTTTACTTCCAATTCAGACATCTGTTCAGGGGTGGGGACGAGTAGTGTGGTAGGTTTGGGAAAGGGTAATATGTTTTTACCTTTTTATGTATCAAATGCTTTAATTTGCTCGAAGCTAAATGTATTTATGATGGTATTACACAGTATATTTTGCTCCAGGCTTACCTGTAGGACTCTGGGGTGGGGTAAATTGAATTTATTAATTTACATGCAGTGCCAAACATACAGAATAACATATACGTATTTGTTTACCATCTTGATCTGAGTGAAGGATGTGTTCATTTGCTTCTGTAAGCGATAACTGGGCCTAAATTCATCAGAGAATCAGACAACCTCAAAATCTTTATTATTTTTGCAAACCCTGTCAACACAAAACTATGGGTAAGAACTAAGAACTGTAATTTTCAAAAAAATATCTGTAAAATAACCTGTAAAATTACTCGAAGTAAATATAGTAATTTGCTAATAAAACTGTTTTTACCGTATTTGGAATTAAACAATTTGAAATTTTGAGTCGAGTCCGATTCTTGTGCTCAAATGTTTGATGAATATCAGGCCTGGTTTCTGTGAAAACTGTTTCTTGAGTCGATATGATGATTCTATGATTTGCTAGTGACTCGTTGCTATCTCTCTCGTTTGGATGGAATGTATGTACAAAGTGTGTCTTTATCAGAAGCAACTGGCTTGCAGTTATATTGCAGTTTAACTTTTCTATTGTGCTCTATTGCTTTTGAAATGACATTCAAAATGTCCGGCTGTTTGTATTCCCTGTTGAGCAGACGCTGTCTAAGTTCTTTTGCTCGGATCTCAAATGTATTTGGATCTGAGAAAATGCGTCTGATACGAACTGCTAAACTGTATGGTATGTTTTTGGAGCAGTGTTTTGGGTGGCAGCTCATCGGGAGTAATCACCCTTTTCGCGCCTACCCCACACATTACTTTTTCTTCAAGGGCAATATTCCCTCGATTACCAGAATTAGGTGTTTGCTCCCTGAATTCCTGAATGTAAATCACCTGTAACATCCTGAAACATCAATGTTTTCCAGATCCCTAAACATGATTTACCATATTCACCAGATCTCCCAGGTTATCACATTTCTGTACCATTTATTGTGATTAATTTGTATGCCTATTTCCAGGAATCCTGCATTTCTGAACTCGTTAATATTTAGTGAGGATCTATAAACTGATTAAACCATTAGGAGATTTCAATGCTTCCCACATTGGGCGGTTCATGTGTAATTATCCTTTCCAATGTGTCAAGTCATCTGCCCTTATATTAGTTTTAATATAAGTTTTAATATAATTCATCCGCGTTTCGCTTTCGTGTACTTAGTTGGAGTTTAAAGATGAATGGTCACCCTTTTTTGTAGTATTATCAATAAACCCATTTAACTCTTAAACATCATATGAACATTTCTTGATAGTCTCGGAGAGAAATATATATTGAAACTGCTACTAAGTTGTATGTAAAAATAAGTATTATTTGCATGACGTAGATACTACTTTTACCACTGTTTGACTGCACAGGGATATGAGGTAAATCTGAACTGTATAGCTGCAAAACTATTGCCAGATAATTGATAAATTATTTTACCTGTGGATTAATGTACCTGTTCTACGTTTTCTACGTTTTCTACGTCATCAAATAAAATCTTATTCTCGCTTTTCACAGATATTGCAATGTGTGAATTGTAAATATATATTGTTGTGTATTGATTTCGATTTAAAAAAACATAACATGCTTATGAAACAAAACATGGCGGTGAACTTTAAGGTAATACATATATCGACATTTTCCTCGTAAAATACTCTTTATACTAGCTAAGCGCGGAAAGGTAATGTGGAGTGTAATAGGATATGCAAGATGTGTTTGAATCAGAATATAATACAACTCCATGCGAAGTTCTTTGTTTAAAGACACATTTCGAGCCTATTGTATTGTTGTTGGGGGGAGTGGGGGGGGGGCGTGGGAGGGGGAGGGGGGGGAGAGAGAGAATTTATATAGGTAAATGAGGCCCGTCCCATAAAGAGTGTATAACAATGTAGTAAAAATGTAACCGTTTTGCATTTTATGTGCACTTGTATATATGTTAAAACAACTATGTATAGATGGATTTTCTTAAAAGACACGTGTTAACAATTAACATAATTAACAATTACTAGTTTTTGTATTTTTAGCGCAATACTCTATTATAGTCTGCTGGATATGCAACATGAATGTGGAAATGGTGTAAAAATCACCAAACTTGGCACGATTATACTATAGGCCAAGCTTGTTAAAAAAAGTCCAGGAGACAATCATGAGAGGCTTTGTCTCCTGCTTAAATGAGGCCCCAAAGGGGGCATATGATATTGTCTAAGCCCAGTGATAAGGTGTTACTATTTTTGATAAATATGTAGTATTATAATTACTCAAACATTGTTTTACACAACACTAACATGTGTAAGTAATTAAATAAGGTCTTATTTAAATATAAAATGCATATATGAGGCCCGTACTTGAATTTCAAGCCCGGGTGAGGCCCATATTGAGGTTCAAAGATTGATTGATTTTTTTTTGTCATAAATCAACTTAAATTGTCTAAAACCGAGAAATATATATTAATTTAGTAGCAACACTATTTAAAACAATGTATATCCTATAACAACAATTTTTATTTATTCCCTTTGTAAGTAAATGGTTGTTTGATATATTTCAATTATTTCCCTTTTTTAAAATTCGCCATTTACCAAACATTTTGCAGACGACACTGGCAGTGTTGACACGGACGTTATTTGCATGTAATGATTGTTTAAAAGATGGCCTGGGCCGAGTGGTAAACGTCTCTGAATTGAAATAAATTGCCCCTCATCGCTGTAGGTTCGATCCCACAGGGGCCTAGGAAACTTTATGTGAGGAAGCTATCCAGTTGCCTTGTGAACGTTGGTGGTTTACCCAGGTGCTCGACCGTGCATGAAAATTGCCCGGAGGGGCAACTGGGGTCTTCCTCCACAAGAGGAAGCTGAAAAGTCGCCATATGACCTTACATGTAGCTGTTGGTGCGACTATAAAATCCAATTCAATTCAATTCCAAGGTGGCCTGACATGAAAACTATAGTAAGTATCATGTATATCAGCCAAGTAAAGTATACACATAGATGACTACGAAAGAGCCGGAATTGTGTGCCCGCCAAATATCAGAAATGGGCTTTACACGACTGGAAACCTTATACAATATAGACCATAACCCACAGTCAGTAAGTCAACTGATGCTTTTCATGGAACAGCCATCTCACTTTCACAACATGTATATGAATATTTTGAGGATTCTGAATTCAATTTCCTCAGTGTACGATCATTACAGGGACGAACAGTTACGAAGTGTCTTCTAAAAAAGTACTTAGATGTACTACCGACAGCGTTTTGGACTAACACTCTGCAACCCACAGTGATTTACGGATGTGAACCTCCACCAAATCAGCAGTTCTGTCACATTACAGTCAGACTGGCTAGAACATGTTAAAAGCAACATTGGTAAGTCAACACTAGACAAATATGACTTCTTGTCATGGTAATCATACTTTGCACAAAAGCATGTACTTGATCCAAGAGAACACAAGCGATAACAGCACTCCTCCTGTTGTTTACAGATTCTGCTTAAAGACATTGGACTCGAAAGTCGCGATGACCAAGAATGCAATAGGATCTGCGTGACAAGCGGGAAAAGGTGAAAACAGTAGGATAATTTGGTATCAGAAAAAATAGGCAATGAGGAGGTCATTCTACGAACCGCTCACCAGAAACAACCTACCCTTATTTCGTAATAAAGGACAAAAACAATCATTAAAGAACAAAGACAAAATGAAGACCATGAAGACAGACATAGACTTGTTCTTCAGAATGTATAAAGCCTGCCAAAATAGAGATGGGGACTTTGATAACTTCTTCGCTCATGGAAATCACGGTTGGCCACTAGCAATGGCTGAGAACAATGAAATGAAATTCGGTAGCAAGTCCGATCTATTGGAACCACTTGAGAAATTATGTTATAAAACCAATGAATGCCCAGCTGTTGATTGTATTGTCATTGACGGAGCGGCTGTAGTTCAATGACTTGACCCACATAAAGCCAATGATATGATAAGAACATTCGAAGACTATGCCAACAAAGTATTTCTGCCGTACATCACAAAGTAGCTACGAGTTGACATTGTATGGGATGTATATCGAGATGACAGTTTGAAGGCCTATACAAGACAGATTAGAGTCTGTGAAAGTCCTACCTACAACCATGATACCTCAAAATTGGAAAACTTTTCTTCAAAAAAGAGTATGATAATGGACCTTTGGAAACGGCCGAGCACGACACATACGAAATATTGCAGCCTCGGTTTGATTGAGACTGTTCATGAGCGGTAGTGAAATATGCAAAATGACAGAAACAAAATTGGATTGTATTACCTTTCAAAGTGTGTAAAGGGTTTCGAATTTATGATAGGGAAAACTGTCATTTCGACATAAGGAGAGAATGACCTGAAGTATATTGGAGATAGCGAAATAGATTTGATTGTTTGTATTGTGTTTTACGTCATTTTCAACATGCAAGGTTATATTTGTTTGTAGTGGAGGCAGACCACACACTTTTCCTGGGTAGAACCAGTACTGTAGACCTCCCGAAAACCGTAAGAATCGACACTTTCTCATAAGTCGAGCTACCAGTGGGATTCCAACCGGCAGCGGTGAGAGGAGAGAAGGTTGGCAACGAAACGTCGAAATAGATGTTACCTCGAGGAAGCAGATTACAGGATGATGCTCCACACAGCGCATGCTTTCAATAGCGATTGCAAAAACATACTTTTATATGCCACTATTACTGATGTAGTAGTACTAGCTATTGCCATTGCCAGTCCATTTGCTAATTCCGATTGTTGCCTTTGGAATGTATTTGGTCATGCCAAGAATTTCCAATACATACCAGCACATATGATTTCTGAGCGTCTTGGCCCCGATGCTTCTTGGGGACTTCTACTGTTTCTTGCAATCTCATGTTTGATACGGTTTTGTCATTTAATGGCATTGGTAAAAAGACTGCGTTTAATATGTGGAAACCTATGCCAGAAATACATTGGCTCTTCAAGCGTTTATCTTCAGCCCTTAACAATTCACTGATAAGGATACTGACATGCTCGAGAGATTTGTTATTCTCATGTACTCCAGAAAATTGGCTTTTGAAACTGTCAACACTGCCAGGAACCATGTTTTCATATGGAAATAGGCAAATCGACGATTACAGAGTGCGCCTGACTAGCATATACTGTGAGCTGTCTACCAGAGCAGTCATATTTGGATAAAATGCTCCTTAGGATGGCTGTAGCCTACTGCCATCGACCACTGAGTGGGTGTGGGCTAAATAATCTGGTAACTAGATTCCGTTCTGGAGTACTCTCCCTGAGGCTTCAAAAGGTTGTCAAGAACTGGTCAAATGCAACTGTACAACAACATGCCGTTGACACTGCAAGTGCAACAAGGCAAACTTCCCATGTACTCAGCAATGCATGTGCAGTGGGCAGTGCGAAAGAGAAAATAACCGTTAAAGTTATGTACAATTTAGGCTAATTTGGCATTTTCCACATGAAACCGGATGACCAATAATAGATTTTATTTTATGCTTTGCAACGACATCAGATAAAATTGGTATCTCACTGTTTTAAAACAGTAGAATACCAATATGTTATCTCACTGGTTTTTAGGACTACTTTTTTACAACTGAGACTCATTTGTTTGCGTGTATTGTTGGAAAAAAATGATATTTTGAAAATAATCAATTTTTAATTAATTCAATTCTTGTGCACTATTTCACTTATTGAGTTATAGTAAATTGTCTGTAAAGATGGGGCTACACGTGAGGAGTTGAATTATCTGATCGGCTATTAAAACGCTGTAAAGCATGACTAAAGCATAAAATAAAAAGCCCCCCCCCCCACCCACAAACACAAATATTGAAAGAACTGTTCATCAGGGCCTCAGTCAATTAAAGCTTATTCCCCCCTCCCCCCTCCCCCCTCCCCACACACACACACAAATATTGGAAGAACTGTTAATCAGGGCCTCAATCAATTAAAGTTTATTGATACTATTTCTCTATTAGGATTTGTTTGTAAAAAAACTTGCTGCACAATGTAATTTGATGTTCAGTTTTGAATTAGGTATGTGTTCAATGTGTATATAAGTGCATATAACTTTCACTATAATTACAAATTCATGAATATGTGATCTGTCTTTATGTACGTACAAATATATACCCAAGAGGGGCCTCAATTAATGTAATACAACTGTAATAAATGTTATAATTTCTTTAATGTGTTGTTTCTCTTTGTTTAATTTTTCTTATTTTTATGAGTGAGAATAAAGAGACATGTTGTTTCTGAAAATAGTTTAATTGCTCGAAATAATATTACAAAAACAAACCTTTAAGGGCCTCATTTAATTTATGTTTTTGTTGAAAATGATATTTTTATACATATTTGGAAATCATTGTAAATGTAAAATAAATTACAAGGTAATTGTTACAAGGTTATAAAAACAACTCATTTTTTACAATTTTTAAACATTTTAAATACCATTATTAGGGCCTCAACTACTAGATAATACATGTTCTTATTTAGAATAAAGACTTAAAATTGCATAGGCAGTGTCATGGCAACATAATGGTAACGTAACACTTAAACTGCATGCACATAATTCACGAAGAGAACATTTTATTTAACATACATTCAGTTTTAGTATAAAATTTACCAAAATACCTCCTTTGGACCTCTATTGCATTAACATAAACATGGTTTTTTTTATTTAGAAAACTAGGTTAATACTTGTTATGCATAAATCAATCAAAATATTTGAATCAATTAATTGTATAAAGCAATATTATCATTTTAATAATTGTAGTATATTTTTTTAATTTAATAGAGGGCCCCTCATTGGGGCCTCATAATTATGAGTTAAAGGGCCTCTCATGCTTGTCTCCTGGCATTTTTTGAAAGCACGTATCCTTAAGTTGAATTGGTTAACGTTTGGTGCTTTTTACACCTTTCCCACAATTTGACCTATTTTTGTTGCATATCCAGCAGAGTATTATCAGTTACTTCTCTGCAATGTTTTAGTAAATCTCATTGCAAGAAATTCATCGGGACTTCAAAATTCAAATATCGTTGTCATCTCTCAGTGTTTTTGATCACCTGAGCCGAATGTGATGTTTTGGATAAGATTTAAAAAAAATATGGATATAATTAAAAAAGTAGTGAAGCTAGAGTTATGGTTCCTATGAACTGCACTCCGTCTCATTGTCCTAATCATTCACACGAACTTTAATCAAGCATACTTCTGAGTTATGCTCCGGACAAAAAGTGTGACGCACGGACGCACACACGCACGGACGGAAAAAGCGGCGACTATATGCTCCCCGATAATAAACAATCTAGTGTTTTAGTTACAATATATTTTATATCAAAAACTAAGGTAATAGTAAATGAAAAGAAAAAAACTGTGATGGGGCCTCAATATAATGTCTCTCTGGTAATCAGTTAGCGAGAAGTAAGCAGTTAAAAAGCATGCTATCCATGATTTTCAACGACTACCTTCAGTTGGGAAATGTGTCTTTAAAGACATCACACCAGCCTAATCCATCCTATAGAAATAGTGGGGGCATAATTATGATTGTTTTTTTCATGCATTGTGAAAAGTACGAGAATTTCATGCAAAATTGGAGATTGGTACGTACTGTTGTATTATGAGGCCCCGACAAACAATTTTAAATCCGATTTAATTATTTCTAAATGTTATGTGTAACAGTACCACAATGATTTAATTTCAATATTTTTAGTATTTATTTTGGTTAAGTTTACGACAACATATATTATATTGTTAATTTAATAATAATTATGTGTAAACTTACATTAATTGGGTCTTCTAAAATGGTCTCCAAATACATTCTTTGAACAATAAACTGACCCATCTTAACCAAATTCAATTTCGGTATCCATAGGATGATCGACGTGCGTTTTCCAAACTAATGTTTTCATACCAATGACACACAGCTAAGTTTGTTTTTAAAATGTACTGTATATCACCACAAGAACCTATCCTTTTGTCGTGAAAAATGTTTAGTGTGTTATATAAGAGTCAATACTGAAAATGTAATTCTGGGGAGTTTTGTAAACGTCAAAACTTTTGATTGTCGATAATAAAAGCTGTTTTACAAAAGGGTCTGTTATGATAATATGACTTGGCTCATAATTTTTATCTGTTTTAATCTGGATGCTGGTTCACACTTGTCATAGAAAGGATATTTTGTCATGATTGTAATGTTGTTTATTGTGTATTATTTCAGTCTATACATATTTGTTATAATAAAATTAATTGAATTGGCAGATTTTACCTTTTTAATCTGCCATATTTAAATATTTCTATTCGAAACAGTAAAATGAACATTTAGCAATTGTAAGAAACATTGCACTATGTAGTCATATACAATTATGTCAGGGCCTCAATAAATATTTTCCACAGTAGAGGATTAACAAGTTTGCGATCGTCTCTAGCTGTAAAATGTCCGTGGTCTTTTGATTCTGGTGTGATGTCTTTAAGCGCTCCATTTCTTTTAAGGAATGTGCATACCTATTTAGAAATAATTCTTTATTACTTCTGTCTAGTCCAGGGGGGCGTTTCACGAAGCATCGTACGTAAGTTTTTATCGTAAGTTTTTTGCGTACGAAGTTCGTAAGTGATAACAAGCGTTTCACAAAAAAAACAACTTACGATTTCCCGTGAAAATATCGTAAGTTTTTACGTAAGTCTACACCAACACCTTAGGTGGTGTACGCATTTTTTTTTCGTAAGTCAAAAAAACAAAATGGCGACAATTATTCATTTTCAATCAGTATTGCAGATAATTCTCATCGATGAAAACCGGGAACTGACACCGACCCAGCTTTTTAGCTTCATTTTCTAAAAATAGGTTTCAATCCATCACGTGATGGCCTATTTATATACGAAAGCACATACATGTCGGTATGTGTCAAGGTCGACGTCTCCGCTGAAGTTGCAAAAATGCCAAAATTAAATGCCAAATATTTGTTTATAATTAAATGACAAAGGAACCCAATGGATGGATTCCATTGTACCGGTAAGTGTATGTATACATTAATGCTGTATTATTGTATAATACAATCAGGTAGGATTATGATGATGAATGTCCATCAATGAAAATAATGCAGGGATGCTAATTAACCCCACCAACTAAATTATTTTGAGAAATAAGTAGGCGTGTGCAACTCTACGGACTGTGACATTTATTAAAGTATATGGATTTCCAAGCTGTGTTATTGACCGTCTGTGCCATATTAGTATCGTGTATGCTGACATTATAGATCTGTTTGAATCCATATAGCCGAAATCTATCAGAGCGGTCCATACAATGCATATGTCAAAGCTGCCCCTACACTGCATATGTCAGAGCTGTCCCTAAACTTCATGTGTCATAGCTGTCCCCGACACTGCATGTGTCATAGCTGTCTCCGACATTGCATGTGTCAGAGCCTTCCCTACACTACATGTGTCAGAGCTGCCCATACACTGCATGAGTCAGAGCTGTCTCTAGTCTCTACACTGCATGTGTCAGAGCTGTCCCTACACTGCATGTGTCAGAGCTGTCCCTACACTGCATGTGTCAGAGCTGCCCCTACACTGCATGTGTCGGAGCTGCCACTACACTGCATGTGTAAGAGCTGCCCCTACACTGCATGTGTCCTCTAAATTACATGCCATGATGTGTCAGAGCTGTCCCTATACTGCACGTGTCAGACCTGCCCCTACACTGCATGTGTCAGAGCTGTCTCTACCCTAAATGTGTTGTCAGAGCTGCCCCTACACTGCATATGTCAGAGCTGTCTCTACATTGCATGTCGCAGAGCTTTCAATTACATTGTATGTGTCAGAGCTGTCCCTACACTGCATGTGTCAGAGCTGTCCCTAAACTGCATGTGTCAGAGCTGTCTCTACTTTGACATTACATGTGTAAGAGCTGTCTCTACATTGACATTACATGTGTCAGAGCTGTCTCTACATTGACACTGCATGTGTCATAGCTGTCTCCGACATTGCATGTGTCAGAGCCTTCCCTACACTACATGTGTCAGAGCTGCCCATACACTGCATGAGTCAGAGCTGTCTCTAGTCTCTACACTGCATGTGTCAGAGCTGTCCCTACACTGCATGTGTCAGAGCTTTCCCTACACTGTATGTGTCAGAGCTGTCTCTACACTGCATGTGTCAGAGCTGCCATTACACTGCATGTGTCAGAGCTGTCTCTAAATTGCATGTGTCAGAGCTTTCATTACACTGCATGTGTCAGAGCTGTCCCTACACTGCATGTGTCAGAGTTGTCCCTACAACAATTGACTGTCCCAGCACGACTTTACATGGCAACAATGGAATATCAACATCCTGCTTCAATGGCTATTGATGAACGCAATAAGCAAGATAAAAGTTGCACTCATTGTATTTGATTTTGTATACTCATGGTTCATAATGCTAGCTTGGCACCTGCTTAAGCAATGTTACCGTTAAAACTATTTATTAAGTATTGATTCACATTGTTTTGGCATGTATGTTGTTTTAAATTCCGCTGACCGTTATAAAGCCATGATATAAATAGCATTATACATTAACTAGTGTAATAAATATGCAAATGAATGCTGAATCATCACTGTCTTCTCAGTTCAGCTCGGTCTACACTCAGAATTGGCTTACCAGTAGAATTCAATGAGACATCATACATTATTAGGTAAATAATAAAATAGACAACATACTATATACACAAATTACATAACTCTGTAACCTATTTTGACAAAGTTATACCCTGTTTTATACTTGTGATAAATGAGTATGTAAACTGATAATCGTAGGACTGAAATACTTCTATGAATAAATATTTAGTTCTGACAGTAGAAGAAACATAATTATCTCCAATCTTTGCAATTCAAAATTTTACATAGAACTTTTTTTACAAGTGCAATATTATATCAATGTGGAATGCCTGAAAACGAACCGTGCTTTTTTTGGGTAAATTTCTAAAGGAAGTTATTTTACACTTATTTTTACTGTATGACTGCACCTTTTCCAGAAATATTCTTTAATAGAGCTTTTAGTTCATTGGAAGGAAAAATGCAATATTTTGGTAGAAATTAAACCAGAGGATATTATTCTAGGCACTAAGTGACATTGACAAAATGTTATTTATTTTATTGCTTAATTATCTATATAAAGTATATATTCTTGCAAACTTAAAAAATGTCTTCCAATTTATAACAAGTTAAACGGTTTAGACATATTGAACTGTTCTCAATACACTCATTAGCAAATGGTAATAAAATATTTAAAAAAAAATAAAAAAAAGATGGAATGGAATTCAGGATATCTTACATGTAATTATAGGTTTAATATTAAGCAGAAATTTAGCTGTATGGTATATATATTGTATAACCATTCGCTATGTGATCAAATTCTCAATAGCGTGAGCAGAGAGGTACTGTTAAAAGTAATATATGTATTGTACGAGGTCATACAAATAACATCTGCATACTGTATGACGTCTAAATTATAATCATGTACACTTGGTATTTGAAATAAAATGTTAAAATGTTAATGTTAAAATAAACTGTTTAATTACTGGATAGGTTGAAACGAAACTTCACACCTGTATTCGATATCAGTAAAAAGCATGCCACGCAAAAGTCACATAACTCTGCAACGTATGTTGACACAGTTATGCCCCTTTTTTACTTGGGCAGAATGTAAGTGTAGTTAACTTTTATCTATTTAACTACTGCACAGATTGGAATGAAATTACACACATGTATTTGGTAAGAATGAATAACATTCCATGCAAAAGTTGTACAACTCTAAAACCTATTTTGGCACAGTTATGCCCCTTTTTTTAACTTGGGTACATTTTGTTAGAAATCTTATGTGTTACCACAGAGCAGATTAGAATTAAACTTCACACGCACATATTAGTCAAATAAACCTGTTTAAGACTTTAAGTAATACTATTTAAAAGTTAGCATATATATATTTACATGATATTTTAACAGAATTAATATGCCCTTTTTTCAACGTAGTTGCCCAATAAATAGACAAGGCCTCGAAAGTGGAGCGCGCAACTTTACAGTAAAACAATTGCACTTCTTATTTTAATCATTTTTATTTTTGGCTGATGTAAGAATTTGATCTATCGGTACATGTAGTACTGTGTGTCATTGGAGGCTATATATAGAGTGCAAGCTTCTATTAGTGAGGTAAGAGATACATTGATACCACAGGTTTAACCAAGGATTTGTCCATATTTTATGGACAAATCCTTGGTTTAACAAAATAATGCAAAATGCATTTAATCAACAATTACTAATATATGCTAAAACATTTTACTTTGAACTAATCAAACACATATTATTACTGATATGCAAAAGATGTTGGAAAACTAATGGGAGACCCAGGAGTTTAATACGTATCAAGATTGCCATGTGTCCCTTAAACAGGGTGGCCACGGACTCTGGAAAAAAGGGAAAATGGCCACACACAAAATCGCTGCATGAACAAATCAGCGAATTAAAGAATTAAAAAAAAATGCAGAAATCAGGGAAAAGTCATGGCATTTTAATTCTGCACCACCTTAAACACAAAACAAAAATGTTGAACATGTAACTGACACTCTTCAGGCAGAAAGAAATAACAGTTTAACGATAAAAAAAATATAATTCTCTATGAAAATAATTTAATCTTAAATGCTTAAATGGTTTTATATGAAATAGAGAAACAAATGTAAATGCAGAATAAATCTATACATATATGCCCATATGTGTGGTATTTGATGAAGATTGGCCATATATTCAGGGAAACCCATTGCTGGGTTATATAATCAAAGCACTGAAAGTGCTGATGGACGGTGCCACTCAGAAAGTATTGATTCCGAAAAAAAACGGGTTTGCGTACTAAGGTGATGAACATTTGTGCAAAATATTATTGCAATCGGATGAGGCATTAACCAGAGTTATGGGGAAGGACAGACGGACAACGTCAATTATATATCCCTCCACCTAATCGGCTGGGGATAAAAAGTGAAGTTATATAGAAATGTTTAAATGTTACAAGTGTCAAAAGGGAATAATTGTAAAATGAAAATGTCAAAGAAAGTTGGTCACAACATACGTATACATGAGATCTCGATTCCTTTCGAAACCAAATCAGATTCAATCATGCATGACAGAGTTATCGCCCCTTGAATGTCTGAAATATTGTGTAATGTATTCCGCCTTGTTTAGGCAATAAACATGTAAATGTTATACCAAATAAAATATTATATGAATTGAATTGATGAAAATAAGTGTATGGTTTGATAAAGAGATGTCTGTGGTACATAGTTATAAAATCTCTTCTACTTTATGAACGGCCTTTAATAGTTACCATGATGTAATGTGATAAAAGTTCAATTTAATATCATGGTAATCGAATTATATACTTACTCTTCAAATGTACGTACGCACGGATTCTGTTTATAATCCAATTATATCTGATATATCTATTACATGTATGCATGCTAATTGTTCTAAGGCCATCCTTAAAAATATATTTGTTTGCTGTTTCCCGACCCAGGATTTTATAAGTGGGTGGGTAGGTAGGTAGGTGATTTTTTTTTTGCCAAAGACAGTAAAAACCTTAGGAAATTAAAGAAAAATATACTAAAAATAGTATTAAAACAATTATGTTAAAAAATTGCTAAAAAAAGGTTGTGGGTAGGTATGGAAACAGCAAACCAACAAAAAAAATTATGATCGACCCATTATATCATATAAATAAAAATAATAAACATTATCGTTTGTCGTTATATACATCCTTCATAAACTGATACTATAAAGATAATCTCTATAATATTAGAGTCGTTACTCACTATTAATTGCTACTTTCGGTATTCTTCGTACTACGCACCGGCTGTTTTCATTATATTTCGGAATGTACGGGACGGCTTTTACTCCCAACCTCATGTAGAGGTATTATACCACTAATTATTTTCCCCATAGACACCAATGTTAAAGTGTCACATATTAATTAAGAAAGTTCTTGTTTGTTTACTAAACAGGTCAAGGGTACAGCTGTTTGCATTGATTGACTGTTTTCATTGCTCACAAGGTGTAAGCATAGAGTCGAAATTTTGAAAATGTTCATTAGTGATCCAGTAAAACTTATTAATACGCTTCTTATACATACAACCACAAAATCGAATAAAAATGGGCAGTTTTCCCGGTTGGTATAAACGGCGAAAAGGTATGTTTAAGCGAAAAGAAGCGAAAAGGAATTCCCGCGAGCGAAAAGGAATGTTTTTAGTATATTTTGAGCTTAATTAAGTTGGTTAGGGACATTATTATTATTCGCTCATTAATTAAACATGATATTACTATATCGATATTCTTTATTAAGTCCAATTATGAAAATAAGGATGAAAGAGGTGTAGTTTAGTCGGAAGCACACAGGAAATCCCGCGAGCGAAACGGAACCTATTGTTATAGTTATGTCCTAATTAAGCTTTTTAATCACATTAGTATTATATTAGTATTATATAAAAGGAAATCCCGCAAGCGAAAAGAAACGTGTGGTTTATACCTGGGATGAATATCCGGGATGAATTCATCCAAGTTTATAGATAGATACTTTTATTTCAAATTTCCAATAGGCTATAAAGCCCGTGAAGTTACAAATACAAAGTATAACATGGTAGCTACAATGTATAACATGGTACCAGTGCAGTAATTATACATGTATATATATATGAAAACGGCAAGTAAATATTATATCACAATATAACTTCCAAAAGTCATATTATCAGGGAAATAAGTCATTATGCAATCATGTGTAATTGAGGTGTGAACATCTGTACATAGAGATTTACTACGGTGTCCTGTTAAGGCCATGTTACCATCGCATCTTACCATCGAGCATCGACCTAGGTGCGCCAGAATTCCCACTACTTAGGACGATTGCCTGAGGGCATCGTCCAAAAATCTGGGAAATATCAGGGAATTTTATATTGAGATTTCTGTGGCCACTCTGTTTTTAAGAAAGGCAAATTCACTATTATATTTTTAAAATGTAATAGATATATATTTTAATCATTTTTATAATTTGAGTTGGACAATTAAAATCATGAAATAAAAACAAAAAATCCTATTTGGTATTTTATTTATTGTATTATTTCTATGTTGGTGGACACACAGGTTTCACCTTGTCCGTCGTCAGTCGTCTATCGGTAGTCACACTTTTTAGCGTCTGGACAATAACTTCAGCTCAATAATAATAATAACTTCAATGTTCAAAGCTTGCCGTTTTATTACCTCAAATGACGTTTTCGTAGAGCAGTCTACTAAAGTGTAGAATGCGGCAATATTTCCGGGATCTTCACGTCCGGTATATTTTACGGAGCATAATGAAACTGAATGAAACGCAAGTATTGGAATGGAATAAGTGCAAATCTGTATTTTAATGGAATAATACCTTTTTATTGAATAATACCCATTTATAATGCGGTATTCTCGTAAATACCGCCGTGTTATACATTAGTCAATGGGTATATTTGCTGCCTATATGGTTTTCATAATTGCACATGTAATGGTAAGGTAGCAATGAACAATTTCTTTGAGTTTTTCACTTTGATAACGCAATCTTATAATTGCACATCGTAGCAGTGAGACGTCTGCTGTAATGCACACGCTAACGCACACGCATCCCTTACATGTCAACACCTGTTCTGTGCTGATGTGTACTTCTAGCACGTCGTGGTCACAAGTTGAATTGTTATCAGTATGTAAGGCAAATCAAGGTATTTGAACAGAGAGAAGCGACAAGGTATTTGAACAGAGAGAAGCGAGGTCGCCCACATTGATTCAAAATGTTTGGTAGGAACAACTGATGGTAAAACTCGGGAAGAATGTGTCTGGTAAGAAAAAAAACGGTCGTGGCGTGTTTATGTCAACATTATATTTTTTTCAATACTGTTTTAACACCCGTGACTTGATATGTTATTATGTTAAACTTCGTGTCCAGTCTCTACCCAGATATATGCTATTTCCTCTCAGCAGCTATATTACGCTTGCGAAAAACTTTGCTTGTATTTCATTCTTATTTCTTTCAGGGACGATTCCAGACGCACAGCAGAGGATGGTCGACACGTTTCGCATTATGACTTTAAACTGTTCAACTATATAACTTGAAATAAAACCTGCCATAACTGAAAACAAATCCAATTTTTTCAATGTCTGTCGGGCCTGTTTATCGCGGCTGACGTACAGGGATCACTTTTAACTGTAACGTATTTGTCAAAACTCGTAATTTAATTGAATTGCAAGTTGTTTAACGGCCCATTAACACAACATAGGTTATTTAGACCTGCCTCAAAAAGAATAAATAGGAATCTATCGAGGAACCTGCCTATATTCATTTGGTTCTGCGTGGAGTGTAGGTAATGGGCAAGTATTTTACCCAAGAACACAACGACATACTGAGTGGCGCCGGTGAGGCTTGACGCCGGGTCCTCCGGATTTCAAGTCACCGCGCTATCAACTGGGCCACATTAATCGTAATGGAGTAGTGTGTAATGGAGTAGTGTAATTTGATCAGACATTATAGCGTCGGTCGGCTAGTCTACCTGATTTACGTGTGTTTAAAAAAAAAGTTTTACATGAGAAACAAACTACTAGTATATTAAACTGTAACCGTGTAAATGTGTTTCGTAACTTATCAGAGAGCATAACATGTCATGAATATAGGTGTACCGGAAGTAAAACGAAAACCATTGAGTCCTGTACAATATTTTCCAAGCTTTCTAGTTAGCCATTTTTCAAACTGAAGTTTCAACTAAAATTCACTTATATATTCTTAATCATGAGACCCTCCTCTCTAGAAAACTGCTGAGAATAGTAGGGGTCATGTGGCATATAAGAAAATAAAATTCTGATCTTTACTGACACCTTGAACAAACTGCATTCATTCAGCACCTCTTACATGTGTTCTACTTTCACTTTCAAAACTTTCAAGTTGATAAATAAAATCATCATACAACCATGCAAATGGTTCTTAGCTCTCACAAAAAAGTCAATAAAGTCATTTCAGTCACAAAAGAAAACGGGCCTTAAATACTCAAAAATGCATTTTATCACAAAAAAGGTGAGGGGATTATATATTTGGGAACTCCTTATCGACCACGGTGATTTACTTCCGTATGCCTATTAGTTTCTTGCATACCGGAAAAGGCTATCCACATTGTACATGGGGGATGGAAAGACTGTTCTTGCATACCGGACAAGGAAATCCGTCATTTTACCGGGGCTAGATATTTCAATCTCACCCTAGGGTCGAGATAAAAGTCACACGCACCAACATCCGGTACGCAGGAAAAAAAGCAAAACGTTAGTAGCTGGCGGCGTAAACACAAAACATGTCTCTGATATGCAAGAAAAAGAGTCTATCATGGGTAATCGGTTCAGATAGGGAGTTTTAATCGGAACCTCGGCAGAGCCTCGGTTCAAATAAAAAGGGAGTTTTAATCGGAACCTCGGCAGAGCCTCGGTTCAAATAAAAAACACGTATTCCTCGGGTTGAAATTCCCTATCTTCACCGGATACCCATGAAAGAGTCTTATAATCTCTGGGTAAAGATAAAAGTCACGCGCGCGATGTTTTTATTCAAAGGACCTGCATTCCTACATGTGCACGTCCACATATAGAAGTATTACTACTGGAGGGGATGGGTGTCAATTCAAATAGATCTGCCATGCGTGTTTGCGTGAGTCTTGTTCTAAAGGATTATAGTCCCTCAGCCTTTTAACCATTAGGACACCCTAAATGTATATAGATACACTAGCGTCTGGAGTGTTTGTGCATACAAACTGAACTAGGACACTTTATTCGTAGGGATTTAATTATAACGCTAGTTTTAGTATTGTTTTGTGATATAAAATATACTTTATTTTAACGATATAATAACAAGGGTATACTAAGTAACATATATGAAGACGGTCTTCATATATGTTACTTCAAGTATACTCTTGTTATTATATCGTTAAAATCTTAGACCGCGATTATTATTGTAACGTACAACGACGGCATACATTAATAGGATAGAAATACACATAACTAGTTGCATCAAACATTCTGAAGAAGTAAAAAGCGTTCACACACTGTTGGTTATGCATTATACCTAGATGCATATGCTTTTGGAGTGGACGGATCTTGGCTAATACATGTTTTCATATGAGTAAACTGTTAATCTAAAACAATGAACACTCCAATTAAAGCAACACGATACCAAAACCCAGTGATTTAAGAATGGTTTATTACACGTCTCTGCAAAACCTTACATTTTGTTTGATATAATATTTTCTAAATAATTAATCATTGACTTATTGTGTCTCTAGATACAAGTACACTATTACATTATACAAGTATACTATTACATTACCGTAACTTTGAAGATGTTGCATTGTTTATGTGCCTGACGTGTTAAATCATGACATTACACTATTTCCTTTTAAGATCGGCAAATATGTCAACAATGGCATCTGACTAAGACTGTGTTAATTTCAACATCCTTGTAGATTCGCAGCTTCAGTTTTTGTGTCGTTCTACTCAGTCGTACCCATATATTTTTAGGGTGAAATAATGAGCAAGCCCAGTGTTTTGGCGTAAAGGCAGCTTTGCCATTGGCCTGCCACAATAATCATCGCGCATTAAAGAGAACATAACATCCTTTTGAAGTAAAGTGTACAACATCCAATTAACGACCCAATAAAACCGTTAAAAATCGACGTAATGTGTGCATTATGACGTCAAGATACTTTTTTTATTGACGTCATTAATGTCATATTGCAGCGTCATAGAATTATAGATTTCCAAGTACAAAGTATAGATTTGAAGTTAATAAGCTCAGTTTTGTTTGACAGGTGCTCTTCAATTAACGACAGGATGTCGTCGTTGCTATGATGAAATGCTTATCTTCTGTATTAAAGAGTATCCTACGAAAAACTTACGATTTTTTTATCGTAGGCGTACGCAAATACTTACGATGACGTTCGAGAAACGCACGTAAGAAATTCTTAACTTTTACGTAAGTGAAAAACTTACGTTAATATTGAACGTAAGTTTACGACGCTTCGTGAAACGACACCCAGAGCTACAAATACACGTGCTTGCAATTTACTTATGTTAAGATACCGCGCAACTATCCAACTGTAAGTGTACTGTTGCAAAACATATCAGTAGGAACGCCAGCCCTATGGCGTAGGAATATTTATTAAACACGGTCACGTGATAAAATCGATAACAAAATGACATTATTGGGAAAATTCTCACTGGTCAGATTTATACACCTCTTATCTATAAACTGTGATTATGACAAAACACAATCACAGATCGTTGTTAAAGTAATAATATTCACAAACTACATTGGTCGAACATAATTGGTGTACACTTCGTGTAATTCCCATTAATAGTTAAAGGTATTTTTCAAAGGGATGAATGTAGGTTGTTTTACGGTTTAAATTGCCAACAATGCGCTTTTAAATCAAAATCGATTTATTTCGTCATTTTAGAAGCGAGAATAAAAACAAATGCATGTACGCATAGATAAATCTTTCCTCTGTCCATATGCAAAATTTTAATGAAATCGAAGACAAGTACTTCTTTTCCCCAAAATTAACTAACATGACCCACGCACTCAAAGACGGCATAACGCATATACAGTTACAGACGCGACCGGGTACACAAGAAATGAAATAATTCCATTATTTCAATACATATAGTTCAAATGTATGTATCCATGCATTCCAGATTAAATTTCTGATCTATACATGCTTTTGGTTTATGCCGGAGTGCTTAGAATAGGTTTTAACAAACCAAACTGCAACGGTACGTCGGGAAAGAAAATGAGGATGGTGAAAATATATGTTGCATTGCTAATTTTCTGAATCCGAAACATTTGCAAGTTTTAACAGCGAGAATTATTTTTTTTTCATGAAAGTGTTCATTGACATGTCTACTATTAAAAACCAAAATTTAAAGTCAATCAGAAAAAAGTACTTTTTTCCCCCCAAAATTAACAAAGTACACCGTGTTCGCTAAAATATGAACAATCGACTTTCGAAGTTAATGTACACGCGGGATATAAAACCATGAAATTGTGAAATCCTTTTTAAGAGATATATTGATTTCATCATTGTTCTGTATTTAATAAATTATTAGAGTAGAATGTTCACAGTTTTTCTCAAGGACACCATTACGGTAGTATCCCTGCAACCCCGCCCCTCATCCCACCCCCACCACCCTCCATACCGTATTGATTAAGTTGTATATAGCTGCGAATGCCCAGTTTTAATCAAATTAGATTTATTTCATCATTTTAGAAGCGAGAGAAAAAAACAAAAGCATGTACGCGTAAATACATCTTTCCTCTGTAGATACGTAAATTATAAAAAAAATCGGAGGCAAGTACTTTTTTTCCCCCGAAAATTAACGAATTACACCGGAATCGTTTAAATACGCGGAATCGACGTTTCAAATCGATGTTCGCACGGAATAACATTGTGGAATTATGAATTCATTTATAAAGATAAATCGATTTCAGCATTGTTCAGTAGTTGTTATATTATTGATGTAGTATGTTCACAGTATTTATGAGAGCAACATTACGGTAGTATCCCCCCCAACCCGTCGGCTTCCCCCCTCCAACCCGTACACACAATACGTTGTGTATTGCTGAGAATGCGTCTTTTATTCAAATCGATTTATTTCGATATTTTAGAAGCGAGAATAAAAACAAAATCATATAGATACATCTCTCCTCTATATATATGTAGAATTTTAATAAACGGAGAAAAGTACTAATTAAGTAACAGGACCGTCCGACCCAAAGACGACAACATTCATATTCATGAACGTAGCGATGAATAATTAAAGTTTAAATCGATATTGTCATCTAAATCACCTCTCGATATCTGAATGACATATTGAACAGCCCTTTCTTTTCGACTATGGTTAAGATTATTTATCCTAAAGAACTTTAAATTAACAAAGCTAATATTTCTGATATTAGCGCTGGTTTTCTCGAATTGCATCTCTCTATTGAAAATGGTGAAATAATTAGCAAAATCTCTGACAAGACAGATGATTTTAATTGTGATATTGTTAATTATCCCCATTTAGATGGGGATGTTCCCCGAGCAACTTTGTAGTGGTCTATGTGTCCCAACTTATTCGTTTTTCTAGAGCTTGTTTTCGAGTTGAGGACTTTAATATTCGTAATCGTTGTATAACTAAACAGCTTCTTCATCAGGGCTTCCGTTACCATAAACTTCGTAAAACCGTTGCAAAAGTTTATTATCGTAACCCTGTTCTTCTTTCCAAATATAAAAGTAATTTAAGAACTCTTCTGCGACAAGGACTATCACAACCGGACTTCTATGGTGACGTGATTTACAGACTTCGTAAGATCCTTGGTCATGATCACTTTCATACAATCTTTGTTAAACTTGTTAAAAGGTTTTACCATCAAAAGAGGTTATGACCCTATCATTTGCAACGCACTGTGTGCTTGGTGATGGACCTATTTATAGTTCTCCACTATCATTTTCTCTTTAACTGTACGATGACCGGACAGGCTGTGGACCCTATGATGACGTCTACCTAAAGCCCAAAAGGACGGTGACGTTTGATATTTGTCTGCAATCTTGTCTTGTCGTGCCCTCATTAGTTTTTTCTCTTGTTGTTCTGGCTTCTGCCAAGACATTGAGTACCTTCTTTGAGGCTTTCTAGGCTATTTTTGTGTTTTGTATTTATATATACTCGAGCATCTTTGTGTTTTACTTATATTGCCTATTTATGCTGCCTTGTTGGTTAGAAAATAGTTCATGTCTGTGATTTCTTTATTTACACTGTCCCGTTTTATTGGGATGACAGTTGTGTTTACTGTGTTCTGTGAAAAGCCATTAATACTTGTCCTTTACGTGTTTTTGTGTTTACTGTGTTCTTTGAAAGCTGCATTTCCTGTTCGACTTTTATACTTATTTTTACATTCTTAATTGAATGTAAATATACACCATTCCATAGTTAATTGACACGTACTAGTGCTGTAGCATTTATTTTAAGAAACAATTCCAAGATTCTCACCATCCTGAAATCTAATGGAAGACAATGCCCGTAAGGGCCTAGTGCTAATTATATTTTATAAATGGAAATAACAAAGGAGTTGCTGCAATTTAAACCTATATATATATTAGTGATTTTCATCAAGGATGTCTATTGTCTATCCTCGTCCAGCCTTTAACTATATCAGAAAATAAGCATGTAGCCTTTCATTTGGTATGCTTTTGACTAGTATTGTCAAATAGACTGGCATCATTAGTTTAATATAGAAACAGCTTTTCAGTTAATGAATGAGAAACGCATCTCTAAACTATGTTTAAGCGATGATTTTTTAGTATTCTTTTTCTTCAAATTGATGCAATCGTATCTTTCTTTTTATCCCTTAATTTTCAGTATTGGAGACATTTGAAATAATGACCTTCCCAACTGGTATGAAATGAATTAGGTTATACGACACATCAACACATAACGTTTATATGGCACCAACAGGATGAACATTCCAGGCAAATTCTATTATAAAACCTCCATATTTTCGCTGAATGTATGATCAGTGTTGTCTGCCACTACTCAAGAGCACTTAAAGGGAGTTTACCCTTTCTGTTTGGATAAGCCATTCGAAGCAAATAACTATAAAAAAATTAGACGAATTAGGTATTTCTATATACATGTAATCTGCGTTTGTCGTGAAACAAGTTTTAAATTATATCCTTCCATAAACTAGTATTAATGCTTTTGTATATCGTTAATCATTAATGTTAGATGTTGGTATATATAAATGTATACATTCCTAAGAAAACGCCACGAAATTACTCTAATGAAATACATTTAATTGCGACACCACGTTAACCAATCTGCTTTATCCTACGCATATGGTCTTCTACGGATGGCTACCATGGCTAAACAAATAGAAAAAATCTGATTTACTGAATATTTAGTTTGATATTTACTAGTGGTACAGTGTGAACTTACGGTGTCGTTGCGTTTGGGGGCTGTGGTTTCTATAGTACCGTTTTTCTCATTTTTGAAACGCAGTATTTAAACAAGGCATTTGCTATCGTAACCAACATGAATTGTAGTTTGTTCAAACTAAGTTTAACTTTCAGGAGGGCCATCTTTTGCAAAGAAACAAACAACAATTGCAATGATGAATACTAGGCAAGGTATACGATAACACAAACATAACATAGTTGACAATGGGGCTACCGCATTGGAACGGTCAGTGGCAAACATGTCCGCTAGGCGTTTAAACCACGGCAGGTGCAAAACTGAAGACAGGAACATAGCGAGACTGTGTAAACATAATATTGATTTAAGCTTTCCGGTAGGACATATTGTCTACTGCCAGTTCTAAGTTGGTGACCGTCTCGTCACCACTCTTTATATTGTGTATTGTCCTGATCATTGACTATAGAAGTTTCCCAGTTGATTGTGTTTTTAGTACAATGCAGACCTACGGTGCCATTGAGTTTGGGTTCTGTGGTTTCCATAGAATCAGTATTCTCATTTTGGAAACAATTGATGGCATATAAACCACTACCTACAGAATCAGCTGTTTTCTTCTAATATTTCAATCTCTAAACTATGTCTTTCTTTTCATTACTTTCAGGGTTTGTGTAGAAGATGTTCCTACATATACTGTTCTTCTGTTATGTCGACGTCCATGTGCATGTCATCTAATTCTATAATATATCCACTGTATAATTTAGCTTAGGTATATTAAAGCGTGTTTGGTTTACATTCTATCGTAATCTGGTTCATTATCATTGGACGAAACAAACACATTTCAATGTCAACAAGTCTTAGACATCTTCAAGTTTGAAGTAACTGATTGCTAATCGCGCCCTAGACTCCATTTATCTCTAGAAGCAATGGCTCCATATGTTGGGATGGACTAACACCTGGTTTATTCCCCTTCCTTTATGTTGATCTGCCGACAATGAGCTGGTTCGATGAATTTCTGCATTTTATATTTCAATTCCAGAACTACACTACAATTCGTAAGGGAAAAATCTTATCTTTTATGTGTCAGTCAGACTTAAATGAGGAAAACCTTCCTATAGAAATTACAGCTCTCAAACGCAATGACATCGTAGGCACACACTGTACAAACAAACAAAGAGCAAACATGAGATATAGGGTCCTATAGAAACCACAGTGTCCAAGCGAAATGGCAAAATAAATATACAATGATAAGAACTATACACAACACTAAGAGTGGTGAAGATACGTTTACCAACTTGGACCGGTCAGTAGGCGATATGGTCCACTCGCTAGCTTCATTCGATTTTATGTGTACACATCGCTAATGGCCTGTCGTAAGGGCCAAAAGTTACAGGACATTGTAAATAAACAGATATCCCATTAAAAGAAATGTTCCTAAAATATTAGAATGGAGTTAGCCCTCTTTTTCTTGAAACACGCATTTTGGCCATAAAAACAAGTTAAATCTACGAAAATTACCAAAATTTTTCCGAGACAATATTCTCTCTATGTTCCGTACCAAAAAAAATCACAAAAAGACATAACATACATTGTGTAAATGGCAGCTTTTGATTATCAACAATCATCAAATTACCTCCCTTTAAGTTTAACATTTCCAAATCATCCATCAACGACTATTGCTTGGCAAATTTGAAACTGTTTAATGGGATATTTAGTACTCACTTAAATGTGCTTAAAAACATCAAACACTGTTTCATTAAAACGCTGTTTAAGCTTTTATACGCCCTCAAAAAATGGCCTATGAAAATACCAGCAAATATGTCGGACGTTTCATTTTTTGTTCAGTATAGATTTTATAAGACCGTAATTCCTATTCAACATACGTTTAACACAATACACAACAATTTCAACATCAGCTGCCGAATAGAGATACAAACAGAAATTTAAAATCTTATTTCATAATATAGACTGGGCAAAAAGGTACTTGCTCTGATAGTGTCACATATATCGACTTGTTTATTCTTTACATGATTCTTTAGTATTATGCTCAGTAGACAAGAAATATAAAAAGATCGGACAGGGAAAGTAGCTTGCAAGGAGGACAGTCAACCACAAAACACAGAAACAAACACGCAAACACACAAACAAGAAGGCAAAAGTAATAATAAATACAAACTGTAAACACAAAAGGGTTGACAATAGGGCTACCGCCTTGGAACGGTCAGTGGCAAAGTAGACCACTGAGGGGAGGGGGGGGGGGGGGTTAAACCGGTTCTAGGGTGCACCAAACCTCACACTTACCCTACTGTCATCCCATTAAAACAGGACAGTGTAAATAAAGAAATCCATGCTAGCTATTCCACTCAGCTGTCAAACAAGCACATGTATATGCACGCTAAACCACTCAGCTGTCAATTAGGTATATGCAAGCTAATCCACCCCAGCTGTCAAGCAAGTATATGCAAGATAATCCACTAAGCTGTCAAGTAAGTATATGCAAGCTAATGCACTCAGCTGTCAAGTAAGTATGTATTATTTTTCCAACAATTAAAAACAACTCGTTTTTGCAATGTACTTACTATTCAGTATACTCAATGGATAAAAGCGAAACACCATATAAGTTGATCTAGCAAGATGTAAACATAGCTTGGAAAACTAACTATATACAATCGTTTCAACGTTGTTTGCCATCATCCACAAGCACATCACTAAGATGATTGTAAAAGCTTCATGCACCTTTTGAATAAAACGAACTTATAAACAATTGAATTGAATTGAATTGGATTTTATAGTCGCACCGACAGCTAAGGTCATATGGCGACTTTCCAGCTTCCACTGGTGGAGGAAGACCCCAGGTGCCCCTCCGGGCAATTTTCGTGCACGGGCGGGCACCTGGGTAGAACCACCGACGTTCCGCAAGCCAGCTGGATAGCTTCCTCACATAAAGATTCCTAGGCCCCTGAGGGATCGAACCTACAGCGGTGAGGGGCAAGTGATTGCTAGTCAGAGACTCTAACCACTCGGCCACGGACGCCCCCAACTTATAAACAAAGCATACCTTTATCGTTTAAAAGTTAATACAATTTGAAAGCCATTACTTCATTCTTACCGAAACCATTACTTGGTCCCGCCTGAATTCCATTAAGCGATGGAAAGTTTATATTAGCAGGATTTTATAACGGATATTTCGACAATAAAACACGTTTAAATATAGACACAAAAATCGAACAGGAAAAGCAGCATTCAAGGATGACAGTCAACCACAAACACACAGAGAAACGAAGAACAAATTTACAGATGAATAAAAGGCCAAATAAGACATCACAAACACAAAACGGTTGACAATAGGGCTACCTCCTTGGAACGGTCAGTGGCAAAAAACATGTTTTACTGAAAAAATGTGATAACCTGTTTAAAATTACCTATTAAATGTTTTAATTTTACCATATGCAAACCTTTTAAGCCGAACTTAAGGTTTTATTTTATACCCCAGCCAACCCCGTTTTCGCTTCTTGAAGAAGGGGTTGGATGGGGTATGAAAGTTAATACTCGGACCACGTAATGAAAACAAATACACTTTAGCTAGAACATGCTTATACATGCTTATACAGTTTATTTTTCTGAATGTTTCATGGCATAAACATATGCATGAGATGTTTTCTTATAAAAGAAAGATCCTGTTGGTTGTGCAAATGTTCCATATTTCCCATTTGGTTATTGATACACTCCCATTAGTGACTTGTGTATATTCTTTATACCCAACACATTTGCATGTAGTAATTTCAGTGCAATGCTTTGTTTGATTTACTATAGTGTGTTTAGTTATTAACCATCATGCAACTTATGTACGAATGTCTCTAGCCTTTTTCCATAAAAAGGAAATTTTCCACCCGATTGTTTGCATTATTTCAGTCTAGCTTCCCCATATACTCGTATTTTCCTACAATGTTATTTTGTATTTCTTTGGGTAAAATCTATTTTTTATAAACACCACCCCAATTCAGTACTATCCCAAATGTTCCCTTCCAGTGTCCTTCAAACGTGTTTGCAAGTTTTCTTTAAAATAATGAGGTTATCTGATATATTTTGATATTATCAATAGGAAGAATGTCGTTATTGCTAAATAATTTAGTTTGTTTTGATTGTATGCAATTTGCATCGTTTTGGATCATACAATCAATTATTTAATTTCTTAAAACGTATTTTAATATATTGGAATATACGTTTTAACAACTCAATGTTAGTTTGTTCTCTGTAATGGTAAAACAATTTTTTTTCTAAATTCCAAATATACTGTATTTATGTAATTCCTTCTTTATTCGACTTTTTTTAATAAAATTGACTTCTCTATACCGTACATTATTATTTGCCAGCAATTTGTCTACCAGATGTAGCATATGATTGATATGTTGTCTTGAATTGATAGTAACCCAGTAATTACTGCATTTTCATCGATTTATAGAAATGTAATTTCCGACGCTGATGATTTTAAGCATAACAATTCCCTCTCCCAAACTCATATATGCAGTTAAACTATCAACGTCTTACGACATTCCATGCTGCTTTATATTAATAAAAATGAGAAAAATGGTTCTATAGAAATCACAGCACCCAAACTCAAAAACACCGTAGGTCCGCACTGCATCACAAACAAAGAGCAAATATACAATGAAAATGACAAAATGGTGAAGACAGGGTTACCAACTTGGAACGGTGAGTAGGCCACGAGGCATACCGGTTAGCTAAAATGTATTTGAAATGTACACAGCCTCGATATTATTCTGACTTCAGCGCTCGATATTATTCTGACTTACATGTAACAAAACTATTACCAAAGTCCATCATTAATCAACACCTATTGCATGACCTGCTGAGTAGGCGTTTGTCTTACGTGAAGTAACATTTAAATGTAACAAAACATATACCGAAGTCCGTCAATACTCAGCGCTTCTTGCATAACCTACTGAGTAGGCGTTTGTCATATGTGAAGTAACATTTAAATGTAACAAAACTATTACCAAAGTCCGTCATTAATCACACCTATTGCATGACCTACTGAATAGGCGTTTGTCTTACGTGAAGTAACATTTAAATGTAACAAAACATATACCGAAGTCCGTCAATACTCAGCGCTTCTTGCATGACCTGGTAAGTAGGCGTTTGTCTTAGGTGAAATAACACTTTAATGTAACAGAACTAATACCGAAGTCCGTCATTACTCAACACCTATTGCATAACATACTGAGTAGGCGTTTGTCTTACGTGAAGTAACATATACATGCAACAAAACTATTACCAAAGTCCGTCATTAATCAACACCTATTGCATAACATACTGAGTAGGTGTTTGTCATATGTGAAGTAACATTTAAATGTAACAAAACTAATACCGAAGTCCGTCATTACTCAACACCTATTGCATAACATACTGAGTAGGCGTTTGTCATATGTGAAGCAACATTTACATGCAACAAAATTATTACCAAAGTCCGTCATTAATCAACACCTATTGCATAACATACTTTGTAGGCGTTTGTCATATGTGAAGTTACATTAAAATGTAACAAAAATAATACCGATGTCCGTCATTTTAATACGCATAGTGCCTGACCTATTGAGTAGGCGATTGTCTTACGTGAAGTAACATTTACATGTAACAAAACTATTGCCAAAGTCCGTCATTAATCAGCACCTATTGCTTGACCTATTGAGTAGGCGTTTGTCTTACGTGAAGTAACATTTAAATGTAACAAAACGATTAACGAAGTCCGTCATTACTCAGCATCTATTGCATGACCTACTGAGTATGCGACTGTCTTACGTCAAAATGTGATAAACTATAAAATCACACACTTGTTTGGAACTGAATATACTGTCGGATGAGAAAGTAGTTTGTCATGTTGGACGGGGTATTCCTGAATATAAAAAATCATTTACATAACGAGTTCCTAACTAACTACATGTATATTTTTCGTCAGATATATACTATTTTAACAGATATAGAGAGACAAATCTATATGCATATTATCATAATGTTTGCTTAAATTAATACCTTTACTATCAGTAACAGGTAGCTGTGGCAACCAAAGGCGGCCAACACCTAAATGTGTAAGTAGTTATTGAGGTTATTCTGTGTTTCAGTACCTCCTGCCATTCACAACAATGGTGTCGTGAATTGGTATCATTGGATAGTCGAGCTTTTTTCACATTAAACTACACTGTCATCAGATCGAGAATGGTTTCGCGTCGTGAAACACATTTTTATCGCGTCACGTTTCGTCGCGTATTACATGTTTGTTACTTGTATTCCTCAAACAGTTTTGAACGGATTGTTCACAAACTTCATATACACATAACAGCTGATGACCTTATGTCCCTCTACATCATCCATTGTTGATTGCCTAATTTATTACACAAGTATGGCCCTTTGTTTGACTTAGAATTTAAGCGGGGTTATTCATCATCTTCAGTGATAGTTCTAGTTCATCTTTATAATTGTTATTTGTTTCTATGTGTGCTTTTGGTTGACTGTGGTCCTTGAATGCTACATTTCCTGTTCAACTTTATATGTAAGAGGTATGATTTGTGTTTCGAAATAGAAACTGTCGCACTAAATTTCATGTTATAAAGTATTCATTTTACATAGTTTCTAAAATAAAGGAAGCACATTTACATGGTATAAAACCTTTGCATTTCGGTTTAGAAGAATGCGTAATGTGACGTATTGGAAGTCGTTATATATATTGTGCAATTAATTTGGTCATTTATCTTCGGCAAATCTGTTTACTAGTTCAGTATGTAGATTGCATTCTTTGGAAATAAGATTCTAATTTCAAGGGTTTAACCAATCAGCTTGTCTATCTTCTCCTTGTAAACGTATCAAGACAAAGTAATTAATTCGAAATTAAGAGGACGCAAACCAATATATTACAATATTATAAAATGAACTCAGTATGTGGTGAACATATCAGGATTCTTTTAACCGGCACTATTGTTCATGTTGTTTGGGGAGCTTGTTTCTGCCAAAATATATTTTTTAATTTTCAGACAAAATTCAACTTATAAAACTAAATAAGTTGTATATTAGGGAAACAGACATTTTTTAGTGGTAAATGAAAATACCTTACTTTTAAACATGGGTTGAGAAAAAAAAATAATACTGCTGCATCAAAAATTAGAAAAATATTTTTTTTCAGATTGTTTTATCCAAAATATATTTTAACGTGTTGGACACATGTAAACTCGTACGACTTACTTCTTAGTACATAAAGAGAGACCAGTAATATAGAAGAACAGAAATAAAACGAAATTGGGAAAACGTGCATTAACACCATAACAAAGAGTATGATAATGGACCTTTGGAAACAGCCGAAAACGACACATACGAAATATTGCAGTCTCGGTTTGATTGAGACTGTACATGAGCGGTAGTGAAATATGCTAGCTACCGCTCACGCCCGATAGCCCCGGGTTGAGCAGAACTCAATATTAATAAAATAAATAGTATGATAACTGAGATAAACGGAATTTACACTGGTTTGTCAACCTGGGCACTGAAGACAGTTAAGGCTGTGTACATGTACATTTAAGCTAACCAGTAGGATGTTCTGCCTACTGATCGTTCCAAGTCGGAACCCTGTTTGCACCACTCTTTATGTTGTATTTTCATTTAGTTTGTGGTACATTTCGGACGTACAGTGTCATTGCGTTATGGTGCTTTGGTTTCCATAGGAACAGTTGTCTCAGTTTTATAGAGAATGTCTATGCTTATAAAATGTAGGCATGTTTCATCAACTTCTATTAATATACATGCTTATCTATGTTTTATACTTATATTGCCTATTAGTGTTGCCTTGTTTGTTAGAGAATATATTCTGGCTTTACAATGCCCCGTTTTATTGGATGACAATAGGGTGAGATTGAGGAAAGGTGCACCATAGAACCTGGTTTAAACCCCAGTGGTATTATTGCATGCGGTAGCCCAATTGTCAACCTGTTTGTGCTTTTCATGTCACATGCCTTTCTTTCTATTAACATTGTAATTGTTGTTTGTTTTAATGGGCGTTTTTGGTTAACTATGTTCTGTGACAACTACATTTCCGGTTTGACTGTTATACCTATTTCTCTCTCTTTTACCCGCAAGAAAGTTGACAAGAAACAAATTGCTTTTGAAATTACTGTCAAATGTACCGACTGTGTTCAGTGTAACCTTATCGGATTTCAAAAGGACTATGTTTCGTTGTCATGTCTTTGTCTTTAACTACTTTAGGGCAGTCACTTGCATTTTCATATAATAAGGAGCAATATTCATTCTTTGTGTTAAATCATTGCTTCAAATATGTTGGTTTCCATCGAGATCTTTTTTTGACTCAACATAAAGCAAAATACGGCGGATGTAACTTTATCGGATTTGCAGGTGCCGTGACGTTGGTTGTGTTCGTTGCTTTTAAGGGACCCGCGTTCTAGCATTTACTGGCACTCTCACTAGCGTTCGTTAAGTGTGGTGAAGCGGCTGCAAAAACTATCCCTGACTTACTGAACATTTGGGATCTTCCAATATGTGTGGCTTTACAGAAGAAAACCGACTAATTCGGTGTTAGGGTGAGTGAGAAGTGTTGCACTTTGTATAATATCTGAACAAGCTCAATATAACCCAGTCTGCTACTCTTTCCCTCTTGGCTGTGTTGTTTGCTTCCAGTGAATCCGCTTTTCGGTATGAATTAGCATATAATTTTAAATACAAGTTGGTGCATTGAAGACATGTAGTAAGGACTTTAAGGAACAAATAATACTTTGAAGTCAGAGAACTCGATTTTAACAGATAATTAATTTCGTCTGATAAGATAATGCCAACCATCTAATGACAATGTCAAAAATAATTAGAATTGAACACGAAAATAGATTCGTTTGCGCAAATACTACTTAAAATGTCTCGAAATAATGAGGATGGGCGTAATATTACAGTTCTCTGGAAAATGAGAATGGAATGTAAGAAGGTACTTATCTACAGATCTTGATTAAGCTGCTCCTATTTTATTATCATCGGTGCTTCTTTTCGTAAATTCTTTAATGAATGAATGAACGCATGCGTAAAGATTGTTGAAAGCAAGTATTTGTATTATGGTAAATGTACATGCAGTCTGATTTGATGGATAAAGCCTAATGTTATTAAAACGTATTAACATGATAACCAAGTGCAAATGGTGTATTTCAGGGATTGACGAAATGTTCATTTTGATAAAAATTCGTTACGTCTCACCTTGAATACCTGCGTTTATAAATTCTAATTACTTGTTGCACAACAGGTTAGAGAAACTCTACTTTGCGGCGAATCAAAAGTTCGTCTGTGTTGTACCGTCTTGACCTTCTGGCCCCGTTGAAAATGACAAGCGTTTACCTGGACATGATCAATTTAAAGCGAATCAAGACCCTGATAAAACGTGGCGTTTTGAGAGCCTGCTTGATCAGTTCCGACTGGCCCGAGAATGCCAGCATCTGTTGGCCAATGAAAACTGACAGTCACCAGATTCACGCCTACTAGACTCCGCAACCGAGTTAGGGCAGAAAAAAACGAAAATGTTAAATTTACACTTACCGTTGCTGCTTTAATTTACTCTCCGCAACCGCATCGGACGTGTCTCCGAAACGTCTATGACTTTGTAATCACCTATCTTTCATCGGTCAATGAAAAAAATTCAATTGAATATAAATTGAAAAGAATTATGGTCATTTTTTATGAAAAGGCGGTGTCGGAGAGTAAGAGGCGGATTCGGAGAGTAAGAGGCTGTTTCGGAGACATGTACTCTATATAATATATCTATACTGATTTTAATTGATAAGAAATGTATCAATACAATTGTTTATGATGAATTATTTGTGCAAATACTTGTTACTGGTCCTACCCATCATTGAACAATAAGTCCTAGTCGTTACTAAATTTACCGAATCTTCCGTAAAATGCACGATGCAACCTACAGTTGATCTGATCAGAAATCGCTTAATAGATGCAAACGAATCCTAAATAAATGATAAGCACATTCATTTAGTACAATCCTCTATCAATAATAGTGTTGGGTGCGTTCTTATAAAGTTTAAAACACTAAAATTAATTTTGCATCAATTTCAAAGACGATCTTATACCTTTTATTATCATCCTTATAATTATTTACCGAGAACTCTAAATAAATAATAAGCACATTCATTTAGTACAATCCTCTATCAATAATAGTGTTGGGTGCGTTCTTATAAAGTTTAAAAAACTTTAATTAATTTTGCATCAATTTCACAGACGATCTTATACCTTTTATTATCATCCTAATAATTATTTACCGAGGACCAGATTCCCGGAAATATATTTTTTAGCTAAAAGGTCAGCAACAATATGCATCTATCGTCAAGTATAGACTGTTAGGCATGAAATGGAACAACTTTTTTGATTTGCAAATTACACAATAAACTACAATTTACGTAATGTATACCAAACTGCATTGTATGTATAACATAAATGTGTAATTCAAACTAAATTAGAAATTTATTAACTTTAAACAAAAAACATTTTATAAAATAACTACATTTTCTGTCAATTGTAAAAAAAAAGTGTGTTTCATTCCATGCCTATCTGACTATAGTACATACTGGTATTGTATTGAACAAATGCCATTCTATACATACACGTCACAACTGACGATAGGCCTCTATACAAAGACGCATTACCGAGCAAAATATGGTTTTTGTCTACATACGCATACGCATAACCGCCAACGGATTAATTTATATTTCAATAAATTGTTTATAAATCATTTTGTAACAAATTATTTGTTTGTACAAACACAGGGGTTCATAGTTTAATAAGTAAAACCTAGTGCTTTTATTTACCATGATTTTACCGTCTAAACATAACGCTTTCTCTTTCATGACTTTTGAAGTATTTTCATTTTCGATTTATAAATAGGTATTATGCTAATTAGCCACGAGCTACTCACGAGGTAGCGACAAACTATTTGATAAATTATATCGGTCAACTTGTGACAGATATTGGTCTAATTATTGATCTGACACGGGTACGTATAAAGATACCTGTCAAAATTGGAAGATAGTGGCCAGTCCTCCACAAAATATAACTATATATATGGGTAGGACAAGTAACAAGTATTTGCACAAATAATTCATCATAAACAATTATATTGATACATAACTTATCAATTAAAATCAGTATGGATCTATTATATAAAGTATATGTCTCCGAAACCGCCTCTTACTCTCCGAATCCGCCTCTTACTCTCCGACACCGCCTCTTCATAAAAAATGACCATAATTCTTTTCAATTTACATTCAATTGATTATTTTTTCATTAAACGATGAAAGATAGGTGTTTCAAAGTCATAGACCTCATTTGTTGGCAGATTTCTCATAAAACAGCAGAAAAACGGAGTAAAAACCATGTCCAGTTGAGAAAATTACACTCGTCGATTGACTTGTGACAATTCTACAGACCACATTTTTCAATATATTTCAAAACCAACACATGAAACAGGAAGGGAAAACATTCCTACATCGTACTACATTCCCCGATTTTTGAAAAAGATCGAATTAGGGCCGAAAAAAACGAAAATATTAAATTTACACTTACCGTTGCTGCTTTAATTTACTCTCCGCAACCGCATCGGACGTGTCTCCGAAACGTCGTATTATCACCTCTTTTGGAGGCGGTTTCGGAGTCTAGTAGGCGTGAGATTGAACTGTCAAAATGCATGTCAAACATTTGTTTTGCCCTCATTGTTTCTGCTCGGCACCGTGTTATTGTTTTAGATTGATATAACTTCATTTCGTGTCGCGCAGTGAAATGAAACACGACTTTCACGAAAGAATTGGGTAGCGAGGAAAACATTGATATTAAGTTGGGTTGGAGCGGTGTACCTTGATAGATATTGAATACCATAATACCATAAATGGTTTTCAATGGGATATGACTTTTTTCTCAGTGAAAAAATACCGCAACTGTCACGATTTTCTGTAATAAACTTTCTGGATGATGAAAATACACATATTTAGATCTTAGGAACTATAATATTTTGCAACATTAATTTAGGCAGGAACTGTAGGTAGACGTGAAATATAAACGGGTCCTGATTAAAGTACCACTTGGAAATGTACCGCCACTTTCGGTCACGTGTTTAATTAATCCGAGCCTTCTCTGACCTTACCAGCCCTTTTTACGATTTTGACATTTCATCTGGCTGTGTACATAAACATGTGACTACACAAACAATGGCGAGGTCATGATGTACACAAAACAATACTAGTAAGTCGAGTCCTATGTACAGTTTACCACGTGAGAAAAAGCTTGAAAAATCGTTAATCGTCTTGACACTTGATTTTTTTCTATATTATCATCCATCAATTATCTAGTAATTGTTATTATCGGAAAGGATTCAGATTAATTCTGATTTATTTGTGTAGTTCAAGGTTACCCTTAGTTATTGAAGGAAGTTGTCAACACATAAATACTGAAGGCGAGTTTAGTACATTGAACGAGTATGGAGAAATATACAAATAACAACTGTATTCAGCATTAAACACTCACACAACGTGTATAGCCTACAGACTGTACGTATACAATATAGTGAGAACATGAAACGAGATATGAGAAAATAAGAAAACAACAACATGGTTTACAAGTAATGGATAGAATATGGTCTCATTGAGTTTGTTAATTTAAACATCGAGATGGGCATAGCCCATCAAGGTGTTTAAATTAACCAACGAGATGAAACCTTACTCTATTTGTTTTGTAGCTTGTCCATTTCAGCTCCCTGCCATACTCAAACGCCCAATAACTGGTAGTTGTAGTACACCATTTAATCTGACAGGTGTTATTTTCAATTAAACGATTTACACCTGTACTATTACAAAGAGAATTTTCAGTGACCATGCTACACAATCTACATTGAAGTTTTCAGGGGTGCGTTATTGACTTTTTAATGGAAAACAGGTTGAACTGTGTTGAAAAAATGTGATAAATTTATAATTGTTCTTTTCGAGATAATAGACTTGAACGCATGGGATATTTCTTATCGTGGGTCATCTGCAAAGGTAGAGTTTAAAACATTTCTGTCTTAAAGTAGCTATCCCGCCAACAAGAGCCACATCTTACAATATATGTACACCGTTTTTTAAGAACCCGTGAATTAAAATGTACTTTTTAATCGGCAGATATTACATTATTACAAGACCTGAGCACATGGGTAGAGTTTTGATAAACGGTTTTGTAGTGTAATTTTGCCGTTATTTGGCAGGTCAGTTTCTTTACGTGCCTATATCTAGGACATACAGGAAAGAAATGGTATTTTCACTATATTTTGGGTACACCGTATACATTTCCTATTGTCTCCCGTAACATATGGCATAGCTCTATGGCCCTTTGAAAAAACACATACTTGTAATTTGTCTGCAAAGAAAAAATGTTCTTCTTCATTGTGTAGGTATATACTAGGTACCGAATTATTTACGAACCGTGTTGTGTCTGTATCATAATTACGTATGCAACTATTGTATCTGTATCGAATTATTTATTTAATCTGATTGTATATTGGTCGAATTATTTATTTTCCTTTAAGGAGGTTGGCTGGGAAAGGACGTAGTGCTGAGATTTTTTTTAAATTTTATATTTAAAGCTTCTTTGGTATAATTTAGATTCAAAATTATCAAAAAAAGGCTAGGTCACCACACTTTTTTCCCACTAGAAGTCACTGAAGAAGGCAGATATTTCTAACTTCAAAATTTCACTAAAAAGAGGAAATATATAGTCATTGAACATTTTCACAATTGTTTTCATAACATTATGTTTATTGAAAAACAACAATTAAATTTCGATTGCATATATACATATCTTTCAAATCATACAAAAACAGTTGTAATCCTCATTCGTCTTTTTACTTTAAAAAGCAAACATATATGCACCGTACCCCACCCACTTTTTTTTTACCGAAAAATTAATTCAAGATAAAAAATTATGTTCTAATGATCACCTTTTTTTAAAACTTGTATATGTCAAGTTCCTGTGACATTTCTTTCCAAACAAGTAAAAAAATATATAGGTCACCATGCTTCTAATGTTTTTTTATTAAAAAATTCTTTAAATTACACCCATTTTGGAGTTATTTTGACATTTTCAATGTTAAATACTGTATACACAATATTGACATGGAGATCGAAAATAAAATTAGCTCAGTATCTACTTTTATATATGTATTCCACTACTGACAAACAATCTGATTTATTCTATAGCAAAAGGATTCATTCTACTCAGAGCTAACCATACCCCCTATTTTGTTGACAACAAAAAAATGATCACAAATGGCAGAAAAAATATGAAAAAAAAATTTGCTTAAAATTTGGTATGTTACTATCTTAAATCCTACATTATATCCATATCTACTAGAATGGAAAAAATGAAACAATTCTGATGTCAAATAAAACTATGATTTAAAAAATAAAATGTTTAGACTTGAAGATGTCAAAACTTGCCCAGCCAACATCTTTAAGGGTGCCCTCTGGTGAATATCAGAACAGTAAGAATTTTTAATTTCTCTGTTTTTTATGAAGACTTACATATTACTAGTTAGTGTCTGGAAAAATAATGATGGGTCGGTGATTTAACTTTTTCGCAAAATCAATCTTTAGTAATACACTCTCACAGTGTGGTTTTAAATTCTGAATCAGCTGCAAATTGCAGAACAGGTATCGATTTTCCGTCTTTTTTAATGTAATAGTTCATACTTTAAGACGAAAAATTATGGGTTGTGGTATTTTTATCACCATCTGAAAAATTATTACATCCCTTGTCATTACCCCACCCAGTTTACTATAAATTGCATTTTTAAATTTGTGATCAGTCAATTGTTCATGATAAAGGAACAGTGAACTTTTTGAGATATTTTGTCTACAATATATATAAGACCTGAGTTTTAGAATGAAAAAATAAAAATTGGGGGTCGGTGTGCATATAAGAAAGATATTCAATAAAAACTGAGAAAAAAATGTGCTTTTTTAGATTTCGACGAGCTCTGACATATAACGGCATAGGTCTGTAACAAATAATAGGAACAATACTTTTTTTTATGCTGTCTCTGTATATCCTAACACATGTCTTTGTAATAAAGTTTAAATTAAGTGAATTTCTTAAACGGTTTTTGAGAAATACCATCTTTTGTACCCCTACCCCCCATTTTGGCTTATGTTAGAAATTGTCAATTTGGGCACAAAATGTGAGGTCAAAATTTTTTTCTAAACAATTGTTTTTGCACTAAAATATCCCTATTGGGCATAAGTTTGTTACTGTATAATTATTTTTTCTAGTTTTATTATAATTTTTGAAATATAACAAATGTAAATTTCCGGAAGTGCAAAAATCCAAAACCTCAGCAGTGGCCACCCTTAAGCTATATTTATAGATAGGTATTGAACTATTCATAACCTTTCTTTTACCTGTATTACATATTGAACCTTGCTGAGACATAGTTTATCGGCATTGCATATTTCATGAATATTGCTGAACTATAGTGCTTCAGTATTCAACTATTGATAAATATCTTTATCACTATTACATATTTCAGGAACCTTGCTGAGCCATAGTTTATTGGCATTGCATATTTCATGAATATTGCTGAACCATAGTGATTCTGTATTCAACTATTGATAAATATCTTTATCACTATTACATATTTCAGGAACCTTGCTGAGCCATAGTTTATTGGCATTGCATATTTCATAAATATTGCTGAACCATAGTGATTCCGTATTCAACTATTCATGTATATCTGTATCTGTATCTATATCTGTATGTGTTACGAAGCAGGACCAATACTTGTATTTTACTTCGGGATATAGTGCGAGTTACTTCGTAGCAGCTTGTGAAGCTTGATTTAAAGCCGTCGACTTTTTCTGCGCGAACAATACTGTCTGGAAGGTGGTTCCAATATATAACTGTTTTGGCAAATTATGGCTGTTTATGTTTATCAGTCTTATGACTCTCGATGGCGAAGTGTGTGTTACGCTTCGTTTTACAATGTGTTTACTTTCAGTCTTTGAACTGTCTCGTTTTTATTTGTCTTTTAGCTTTTCAAGGGACCAGGTAGTCGTCATAATGAATATCGTTGAGCCATAGTGCATCATATATCCCATTTTGCCTATAATTACGTTGCGTTTGCATATACGATATTATACAGACCTATCTAGTCATATTAATCTTCCGGGCAATAAAGTTTTATCTCACTTTGGAGATAAAGGGTGGAACAATGCGTATCAAATTCTAAATCCCCGAGCCTATTTATAACTAAATGATAATCGGCTAACTACGGAAAAAAGGAAGGTATTACGTAAAGAGTCGAATGCTTGTTCGCTTAGTCTGGTACCCGACCTTCCATTTACAAGTAGTCTTATTATCATTCGGTAGGGGTGTTCAGACATTATCCGTTACTGTTCTTTATTTTCCTCTTGCTTTAGTCATGTAGAAGCTTGAACAGATATTGATTTCATCTGTCAACAAACACGAAATCATAATCTGTGAGGAAATGCATGTCTGGGGAAGTTACACCAGTTAGCTGATGATTTGGGGGCGTCCGTAGCCAAGTGGTTAGAGTCTCTGGCTTGAAATCACTTGTCCTTCGCCACTGTGGGTTTGAGCACTCATGGGTCCAGAAATCTTAAAGTGAGGAATCTATCCAGCTGTTTCACCAGTGGAAGCAGGACAGTTGCGATATGACCTTAGCTGTTGGTGCGTCTTTAAAATCCAATTCATTTTAATTCTATTCATTCAAAGAACAGGTCCGCGGACATACATTGTAATTAAACCGAGACCGCACACTTTGATGTTTATCGTGTAGGGCAATTTACAAATATCCCCTGTTATACTCCCTTTTAAGATGAACAAAATCACTGCCATGCCAGCTATATAATAGCGAGGTATTCTTGAGTTTAAATGGGCCTTTATTATGCCTTTATCGGACCAGGAACTGCATTGATATGTATCGAAGCAGTATTATACATAAGAAAGGCATAGTTCGATACAGACATAATAAAGTATTATTGCATCGAACAAAACATCCAGGAACTTCATTGAGCCATTATTGTATCTGTATTGGATTATGCAAAAATATTATTGCTGTATCGCACTATTAATGAACATCGCTGAGCCTTGGTATGTTTGGTGCTAGGAGGCGTGATAGGTGTTACACTTTAGATTACCTCTCATGAACAGACTCAATAAAACCGAGTCTGCTATACTTTTATCTCTTGTTTGCATTTGTTGCTTTCAAGGGATCCACTTTCAGTATTTATTATCATTCACACTAGCGTTTGTTTAGTGCCGTCTGGCGGCGGTAAAATGTTGCCCAGGCTACAAATCAGTAGTGTTATTACTTACTGGTCCTTTGGGATCGTCATTGCATAATCTTTGTGGCTTGGAGGTAGAATATCACTTAAAGCTGTACAGTCTCTATTTTAACTGGTAATAACTCATGAATATGAATGAGTCACGTGTGAAGTAGTTTCAATCGACGAACGCCTCAAATGTCAGTATATAAGCAGAAATCGATGCGTACAATTTCACATTTTTATTTAGCCTCCGTACAGGTAACATCGTTAAATATACGGCTCCAGAACATATGTGATAAAAAAATAGTTGCCCGGAACGGGATTTGAACCACAGCCTTACACTTGTAAGTTTTGAAATATGTATGCTGAACCTCTAGACCATTGCTGTTTATTGGTATGTTGTAGCATTTTTAACACTAAATAGGCATTACGTAATAACAAGCGCGCGCACACAAACTCGTCAAGCGCTAAATAACAAGTCTAGATTTGTTTGTTTTGAGGCGAAAATTGATAACATACAGTATAACACCAGGCAATGTTAATTTACACGTGCGACAATATGGACTACATATTTATTGACTCATCTTTAGTTGTGTTTAAATATGTTGAGTTAGTTTGCCTCATTATAAATGGTAGTTAGTATACTATATTCTCAAGAAATATAAAAAGATCGAACAGGGAAAGTAGCATTCAAGGAGGACAGTAAACCACAAAACACAGAAACAAACACTCAAACAGACAAACAAGAAGGCAAAAGCAAAAATAAATGCAAACGACATCACAAACACAAAAAGGGTCTCAAGTAGCGTTGTAGTTCAGTGGATAGAGCACCGGACTTGAAATCAGAAGGTCGTGTGTTCGAGCCCCGAAAGAGGCTAACTTTTTTTTCTGTAAAAATGACTGTTACTGTTACCTGTTTATAGGTACGATGTGCATTGGTCTATGTATATACAGTGATTGATTTCCTGCGCTATATTTGTTCGCTTAAATACCCGATTTCGACATGAGCTGGTGAACACGAAGTTACAAATAAAGACCCGCCTACAAAAAAAGAAATCGATTGATTTAGGGACTCTGTAGATTTAAGCCGGTGCTAGAGGGCGTGAAAGGTGTTGCACTATACATTACCTCTCATGAACAGATACAATACAACCGTGTCTACTACTAAAACATCTTTCCGCAATGCTGGAAATAAGCTAATGTTATGCTACTTTTTAATTCAGGTGATAAAGATTCACCATCAAACTATACTATAGACCAATATCGTTAAATAGATGCGTTGGAAAAGTTATGGAATGCCTGATATTCAAACATATTTTTACTTTTCGCTTACCAATAATTTAATATTTAAAAACCAGTCTGGTTTTTTACCTAGTCACACAAAAGTTTATCAAGTAATTGATATTTATAATCAAATATGCAAAGTGTTTGATGAAAACAAATTTACATGTATAGTATTTTGGATATATCCAAAGCTTTCGATCGTATCTGGCGCGCAGCTTTAAATTTTTAAACCCCGACAACATGGCATTTCAGGCAACCTTATTAATTGGATAAATAATTATATAACTCATCGTAAACAAAAAGTTTTCGTTGGTTCTTTTTTTTCTGAAATAAAAACTCCAAATGGCGGCGTAACCCAAGGCTATGTTCTAGGACCATTATTGTTTTTAATTTATATAAACGACATAGATGCTGCATTGCTTAGTACGACAAGGCTATTTGCTGATGACAGTTCTATTGCGGTATCTACATCCGACTTAGATTATATGGAAACTAAATTAATGAGGACTTGTGTAAAATATCGAATTGGTCAAAGCAACGGCTAGTAAACTTTAATCCATCTAAAACTGAAGTCATCTTCTTTTCACTTGCAAACAGAAACCGTCCGTCTTTGATATTTGAAAATACTCAACTTTGTTACTTGTGATATGCAGGCTTCATAATTGCTGCTCCCAACTAAATTCCATTATGTTTATTTCGCTCTTCGGGGCATTTAATTTTATTAGTTACTGGGACCATACGCCGTACGACATGGGGAAGAAAGATACTCCATGTCCACCGCCATATGCATGCCATCTTCGGGATGGTTAAAATTGTGTACTATTGATTTTATTAATATTGAGTTCTGCTCAACACGGGGCTAGAGGGCGTGAGCGGTAGCTAGCATATTTCACTACCACTCATGAACAGTCTCAATCAAACCGAGACTGCAATATTTCGTATGTGTCGTGCTCGGCCGTTTCCAAAGGTCCATTATCATACTCTTTTTGAACTTTGTTGACCATCATAAACATCTAGGAGTGACCTTAGTCTTGATGGGTCCTGTCATCAACATATTGTAATATCTGCGTCTAAGGTATTAGGTTCAATGAAATTAATGAAATTTAAATTAAAACGTCAAGCGCGTAATCAAATATATAAATCTTACCTTTGCCTTATTTTAGAATACGCGGCTATAGTATGGGATAGTTGTACAAATTATGAAAAAAGATATCTTAGAAAAAATACAATATCAAGCCGCACGAATAGTTACTGGCCTGACTCGTTCTGTCTCTATACAAAAATTGGTTGGGTCTCTATTTGGGTGATAGATACCTTTAAGTTCTACATGCGCGTTTACGAAACAATTGCAGCAATTTAAACGCTGATCTCTTTCTTAATCATTTGAGGGATAATCCCAATTGTATATGTGGTGATGGTTTTGAAGATGTTGAGCATTATTTGTGTAATTTTCAGAAATGAAAGACGGCAATTATTTTTAGACACTCGTATATTTCATTCTTCAAGTACTTACAAACTTTTATACGGCATCGACCAACTAACGGAAGAGGAAAATCATATTCTATTTACTCAAGTTCAAAACTATATTAACACTAAACGATTCCATAATCCTTAACTTTGTATCAATATAACGTTGTATTTTGTCTATATCAATTGTCGCTATGTTTCTATCATCCTGAACGGGGATATTGTGGTGTTATTTCGGTGGAGATTGCGTGCGGGTAGTAATTTGTTTTTTCTTCGTTTTTCCTTATAAAATTTATATTTAAATGTATTGTTACAATTTAAAACCGATAATCACGTACACTTTTTCAGACAAAATGGAGAGAACTGTAACTTATGTTGTAATAACTTGTAGTTCAATCCATTTGCATATGTTTCTATGAATATTGTGATGTTGAATTGATGTAATGTAACTTATCTGCAATAAAATATTATTAAATTAATCCTTGTGGCTTTGAAGTAGAATATCGCTTAAGCCGATGCTAGGAGGCGTGATATGTGTTGCATTTTACATTACCTCTCATGAACAGACTCAATAAAAGAACAAGTCTGCTGCTTTTATCTCTTGTTTGTGTTTGTTGATTTCTTGGGATCCTCTTTTTGTATTTTTTATCAACAAAAGCTTGACAAGTCAATTCATAGAGTTTTTCAGAAATTTTTTTTGCATAAGAAATAATTAAACCGAAGGGTAGCATGTAACTGGGTCAATTTGGATCAGTGAATCACAGTATGATGGTTTTCAATTGTATACTAATGTACAAGAATACTTCTTTCAGACCGACTCCTGTCCATTAAGAAATCAAATGAAGTGTCAAATAAGCCCATAGGCAAGATAAATAAAACGTTGATTGTATCAATTTTGGATTTGCTGCATAAAGACATGTACATCAATCCGTATGTTTTCCTGCATTTATATATATTTTATTACATTCTATCCACGAAAGTCAATACAATACAATGTTGAGTACGGCACGCACTATCCGTTATTGAATCTTAAGTTCTGAGTACCTAATCCTAAGTTTCTTCAGGCAAGTTAAACATCTAAAAATCCAAACGATAATTTAAACTTACAAATAACGACGTGATATATGACAGAAAAAATTGACCTAGGTAGAAATAAAATGTGTAACCTGCTCCGAGGCAAGTATCTGACAATCGCATCCTAGCCGAGTGTTTTATAACTCGAACTGGGGAAAGCTAAATGTAAGAGTAGATATATTTAAAAACGCAACATTTTTGATATTCGGTTATGTTTAGTCCGCTGTTAATTTGTTCAAATCAAGATTGTATTATATGTTATTATCACATAACGTCCCTTGTTAGCAGTGTCGAACACCCATGTAATATTTTGTTGTATGACACACGTGTAATACAGCCTGGAACGATTTTGATTGGTTGAGTTAAACTTGTAACACTACGCAAGATAATTAACTGAAACTATTTTATTTATTACAAATTCACCCAGATCAGAGTCATAAACTTACTATTTGTGACAGCTTATAAAAAATAATGCACGTTATACAAAACATTGCTGTTGGTTTGTTAAAAAGTTGGCGTAAACTGCTATTTTATAAAGAGGTAAAACACGAACTCTTTTATACGCAACGTCATGTGTGAGACGCGACGTTACGACGTCACATATTTTATGACGTTTTGGCGCTAAAGTGTGTCTGACGTCGTGGCGGTTCTATGTCCATCTGAATTATTTTTTAATAATTTGATTGCAATGTTATGTGATAAAAAGGATCTTAAACTTGTTCCCATTCCATATAAGATTTATGAAACTCGTTATGAATTATTTTTAATTTTAACTCGCCAAAAGGCTCGTTAAAATTAAAATAATTCATAACTCGTTTCATAAATCTTATATGAAATGGGAACCCGTTTAAGATCCTCTATGTACACAAGCCTCTTTGTCCCAAAGGTTATAATATGGCGTTTCACATTTTGCACGAGGATTTCAATTCAACTCTAGAAATTCAAAATATACCAAGTGTTGCGTTTTCAAATGTACTGAATGTATAAAGACGAACAGAAAATGTATCATGCAGGGGCCACATCCAACCAAAAACACGCACAACAACAATAAAAAACTACAAAAATGAATAAAGGTCAAGATATGGCATCACAATCATAAAAAGGTTGTCAATAGGGCTACCGCCTTAAAACGGTCAAAAGCGGATTTAGAAATCTGTCTGCGACCTCTGCCTGTGTTTCTATCCCTAGTTTACTCATGATTGTGGTCGTGAAAGTATGAGACACGGTCAACATATTTGACTACAGAACGTGTCGATTATAAACGATTTCCTGGATGAAAATAATATTTACTTGCGAGTTCATGCATACGTTACTTATTTATCTCGAATGCTTTTTGTTCTGTACATGAATTCTCGTGTAACATAAAAATGTTATCGATAAAGTCAAAATAAAATAAAAAGTGTAAAAAAAAAAGATGTTATGTGTAGTACCACGCGACAAGTCGTTACCTAAAAATAGAATCCCGTTCTAGTGTTATAATGCGCATTTAACGGAAGCCACTTCGCATCCTTCTACAAACCATACAATTATAAAGTGGTCTAATTATAGATTCACGCGCAACAGACATATACCACTTTTGCATTCCCCATATGCTTACTATATTAGCCTTTCGGCCTACAACCCTATTTCGAAATCCTATTGGATGAAAAACCCTAACATTTGTTAAAGACCTTCTTTTAGAGACACTGAAAAATGACCAACAAATTGGTGGTAATATGATGCTTTACTAGTTTCACTGAAGGCGGGCGCCACCATAATGGCAGTTAAGGCAATTTCCTTTTGAAAATTTACCCTCAGCGCAGTTGTATCCATTCAAATGCATAATTCAGTCAAAACTATCCTAACTAAACATGTTTTATGATGGACATATAATACGTTGATATTTTATGAGGATTTGTTATGATTTGGGTAATTTATTCCACACAAAATCTACCTTACAATCTGACTCTATGCCCTAATAGACCCTATCCTTTTTTCCACCAATCAGAAGCCCCAAATCAATAATGGTATCGGACCTAAATCATGATATATACCAATACAAATTCTACTAAAACTGGAAATCTACTAATTGAAACGTGTGGTGTATTTCAGTCTCTATGTTCTATAAGGGCATGGGGCTCCAACAATGGTAATTATGTAAGAAACATCTCGACATCACTTCGTCTCTATTTTCTTACAAACTACCTCTGTCGGTACCCCGTGCACTATTTCCAACCGGTATTGACTTCTTTCGTGTCCTATAATTATTACTTATCGATATAGACGTGTGATACATTGTAGAAAGACGAACACTGGGTGGTGGTTAGGATGGGGGCGTGGGTGGGGATGAGGAAGACTGCCTATTTTAGATGTCACTCTCCCGTGAACTAATCGTATATTTACGTAAAGTGAGAGCATATAACCATTAGTAAATCATAAAATTATTCTGAAGACACTATTTGGTTTTAACATTAAATGACATTTCCACTTTATTCGAGGTTTATTACTTAACCTCTTAACATACAAACCGGGTTATATTATTTAGTGAACTGAATACTTAAATAACTTTGCAAGTAAATCGTCATTTATTTTTATTTATCTATTTATGTTTGTATAAACGCAGCATGCCAACGTCATAGAGGTTCGTGTTCACGAGCATTTTTTATTAAAAAACAACACGAATAACAAGTCTTTATCTACTGGGGTTCAAGGGTTAGAGATTTAGAAATAGAAAAAACAAACATCTCACTAACTGCAGTTGCAGTAACAATTAGTGGCATAGAATACACATAGCGCAAGAACCATCAGGTTGCGTGTGACGACAACCACCTATTGTGGCGATTCAAATTGGAATTGAAGTCTTGCAGTTGCGTGCAAGAATGAAACTTATACTTTCACAAAGTATATACAAACGCTCCATTGTTCATCTTAAATCATTGGTTAGGTCAGACCTGTAAATATGCCTTTAATATGTTATTTGAAGTAGATGTTATCAACTTTATGAGGAAAAAGCATTGACACAACATAAAACTATTGCATTTGAAATGAAAAGTGTTGAAAAAACGTGTATGAAACACATGTTATATTTTAATTTATTTTGGTATATTTGAATTTGTTCTATTTAAGAAATAGAACATCGTTTTCTGTGAATTATCGTTTAATATATCACGGCTTGGAGTTCAATTGTAAACAACAATTTCACGCCTTTAATATGTTATTTGAAGTAGATGTAATCAACTTTATGAGGAAAAAGCATTAACACAACATAAAACTATTGCATTTGAAATGAAAAGTGTTGAAAAAACGTGTATGAAACGCATGTTAAATTTTAATTTATTTTGGTATATTTGAATTTGTTCTATTTAAGAAATAGAACATCGTTTTCTGTGAATTATCGTTTAATATATCACGGCTTGGAGTTCAATTGTAAACAACAATTTCACGAGCCCTTCGGGCTTCGGGCTCGTGAAATTATTATTATTTACAATTGACCGACAAACCGTGATATATTATAGATAATTCACAGTAAACGATGTTCTGTTTCTATTCTAATACCCCTAAGATGCGAAAATAGTGCACACAACTGAACTAATTCGCATTGCTTTGCTTATTCTCCTAACGTTGCAAAAATTACAGTGATACATCGTAGAATATAACGAGATATTTTAAACTAGGCTATATAGTGCGGGTGTATTAGAATAGTACATAAATAAATTCTAAAGGTCTACGTTCATCCAGTACCTGATATACATATTGTAACATTGGTCAAACATGTAATGATACAATAAAAGCTTACGCCGATTTGCTGCTATTTAATACTTACGGAGTTTATATTATGTCCATTTGTGATACCATCACGCCTTTTTTATTTCAGCATTCAATTAAACAGTCACGAACCAGATATGAACCGCGGCTTTGTTGGACATAAATAAAAGGCAGGTAATTGTTTGCCTGGCATTAAAATTGATACAAAGAATGTTGCACGGGTCGGGAATAGTTTTAAGTGTAATTTAATGTAATTATATTGTATAACCTTACCTACTTTCCGAATATCTAATTCAACATGTTATACTTAGTATGACCTGTATTTTTATTACTCATGAGATAAACAATTGAATTGAAATGAATTGTATAGTCGCACCAACAGCTAGGGTTATATTTCTTTATATGGCGACTTTCAAGTTTCCCTTGATGCCCCTCCGGGCAAACTTCGTGCACAAACGTGCACCTCTGTACCCGGGTAGAACCAATGACGTTCTACAAGCCTGCAATGCCTGGTTTTATAAAACAACTTACGTGATCGTAAGTTAATTTCTTAAATTTTTACTATGATTTAAAATTCACAAATGAACGCGATATCATTTCATGTTTTTATACATTGGATGTTTCTGCACATAATCCACAAATAAATGTCTACATTGAATGCTTAGTGCAAACATGTGAACCGCTTTACAGTTTGAGACTTATCGTAAAATGTTTAATAAAACGAGGTCCAGGTGGATAGCTTTCTCACGTAAATATATCTAATCCCGTAAGGGCTCGAACCCACAGCGGTGAGGGGCAAGTAATTTCAAGTCAGAGACTCTAACCACTCGGCCACGATCGCATCAGAACAATAAAAATAAAATAAATACAACAAAACTAAATAGTGTTGAGATTTTTCTTAAAATGGCAATGGCTAATTAAAATATTACAAACACATTGCAATCCGCTGTATTTAGACGGAATGTACAGGGGGTTAAGGGATATATCACTTGAGTAAAATGTCTAAATTTAAAATGAAAGGAACATGTCTATTTAGTTTCTGATATAGATTACTCTTAGTTGTATGATAGCACAACAATGTAATGACTGTCCTTTAGTTTTAATAAGGACAAGAAAAGTATAACGCATGCATTTTGTAGACGAATTTTAATAATTGGTTAGTTTGTGGAGGCTTTGTTCAAGTCACCTGCCTGTAGCCGTTGAGATGGAGCTGACAGGAAGGTAAAGTGAATAATTAAAAGATACTGTATGAATACAGATAAGTTTTTATTTGGTCTTAGGTATACATTATTATACATGTTAAAGGGAACATATTCAAGTATTTTCAATTAAACGATTTACACCTGAGCTATTACAAAGGGAATCTCAGTGACCATGCTACAATATAATATAAAAGTCATATTTACTTAAATTATACAAGTGATTATTATATGGGCTCTATTTATGTTCATGTTTTAGTTGTATTTAGGCTCAAAACCGTTTCGGAGTTGCCGTTAAGGCAATCAACTTTGATTTATAAATGAAATACAAGTGATCTTACAGAAAATATTTAATTTCTTTACTTCATTATAATACTCAAATATAAATGGGTGCCGAAACGTCTTAGGTAAAAATTAAAATAGATGGCGAAATGGTTTGATGCCGAAACGTCTAGGTGCCGATTCGTTTTGGTGTCGAAATGGTTTGGTGCCGAAACGTCCTGAATCGATCTTGATCACGCAGACGCAAAAACTTGAGAATTGTCTGCATTTATTAATAAGCATTTTTCATGTTCTGATCATTGGGACACCAATGTACTATATACGCAATAGATTTTGTCGAGAAAATAGGTTATTCTACACCAATATTTACATGATTGTATTATATCCCTCAAAATTAAACTTTAACATGTTAACTTATTCGATGATTACATGTTGACAGTTGTCTCCAAAATGTGCTATAACATCAAATTGTTATATCTCTTAGCTTTTTATGAGAGTATGAAGTTTTCGTTTCAAAAACACGCTTCTATCTGTCAGTAAAGAATCATTTCTTCTGACAGATTTTACACTTAGTGATACATTTTGCATGAGAAAAATGTACCTTATCATGTGTCTATTGCATACATGTATGCTTATCTGTTGTATCTTCAAGAATGGATATTTTTTAAATAATCTAAAATACAAGAGCTTAGAAAATAGAATTTAACGCTTTCGACGCAATATTTCACAATATCGTCGTCTGCTAAAATGTGAATTCAAACCTTCGATAATAACTCCTCAAAATAAGGGACTATCCCTTCATTATTTCAATAAGATTAGTTTAAACATATTTATTTTACATCGATTGTAACGAAAGCTCTATGAACTTATTTGAATCACTCTCGATGTCTTCCTGGGTAGAACCAGTACTAAGCAATGCAGATAAAGTGTCTTGCTCAGGGACCAACGCATATGGCAATGTCGGGAATCGAACCCACAACTTTTGGATCATGGGTCCAACGCTCTACCACTAGACCACAGCGCTCCAATAAGATTAAAGTTGGCATTATCGAAAAAGTTTAAATACACATTGCATTCCATGAAATTGAAACTGTTTCATGTTTCTTTATTCTTTAGGAGCATTTTTCACCAAAAACAAAACAACTGAAAATGAGATTTTGAAATTTCCATAAAATGCTTTTTTTTTCACCCAAAAATGTATTATTTTCATGACTATTCATTCCATAACAAACTTCTGTCACCATTTCTTTAGAAATACTTTACACAGATATTAAGCGTGCGTTGCAAATATGCATCTAGGTCTTGAAAATTTACTTCATTTTGGATGGGATAGCAATTCAGCGTTTTTTAAAACTGTTCGTTGTATGCATTTAAACTGTCAGAGGCTAGTCAATTTCGGAGAAAATTTAAATTTCGTGTCCATATTTCCTTTTGTAGTGATTAAAAGTAATGAATACATTGACTAAAAATATATTAAACGTTTTAGTATTGTTGTTTAGGGGAAAACTAATATTTTTTTTATAAATTATCAAAATTCTCGGACTTTTTAATTAACAGAACAATGTGTATAACATTTTATTCGTTTACCTAATGCATAAGACCTGGCAGTGTCCAGTTTAATGCAACACTGCTTGCATGTTCTGTGTAACAATTTGAAAATGGTATGTGGTCAGCGGCGTAACGTGACCAATTTGTGAGATACTCACGATGTGGGGGGTGGTTGGTGCGTAGGTGTGGGATGGGATCCTCCCTCTCCCACAGAATATTTTGAAATAAAAACAACGATTTGCGCAATCTGGCGCATTTTAAGAATAAAATATCATGTAATAATTGTGTGTAAAAATTGATTAAACTTACCCCTTACCCTCCTTGATCATCATTTGTAATGCAGATTTCGACTTTCAAGACTTTGTTGTTCTTTCAAGTTCAGATTCCGATGTTACTCACGTGAGTACCGGAGTATGCCACGGTACGCCGCTGGTAGTCAATTTCACTGGAGAAATATTCTTACGGTCCTTACATTATTTTGAGGAGTATATGTTACATATAAAGTGTTATGGAACACATTCTTATAGAGCGGCGAACAGTGTAAACCCTGATCATCCTGCACATAATGCGTATGTTGATATTGTCGTAAAATCAATAGATTTGACTTCGCCAGCGAAAGGGTTAAACCGAAAATGATTCGTTACCACCAATGATTCTATAAACCCTATTGCACTGTATCATCCCTTATATACGAATCTCTGGGAAGTTCAACGCATTGTATATAGGATGGGCATAAACTGCGTATATGGATGTGCACTAACTGCGCATATACTTATCATGTACTGTACATACGGTTCATGTATCCCACCACATGTTGTATACATACTGTGGGTAAACTCTCCAGACTAGTGCAGGGTGCTTAATAAAATGGCTTACATCCAAATGATCATTTAAAAACCTTGCAAATAATTTTAATTTCTAAGTGTTACAGCCAAGGAACGATATACGAATTATAACGCTACTGTCTGTATGTAATATACATAAAATAGATATGAACATAATAATCAAATCTGGAGGAGCCAGAATATATTAGCCAGATTGTGTTTATGTTGGTATAATGTTACTATTGCGTCTTTTTTTATACCAACAGTGCTATGAGGGAAGATACACAAAAATCAGTTCCCAAATCTCCAAACAAAGACACAGTATGCAATGAATGCACGTCAGTTGCATCCACTGCCAGCAAGACTGAACTTTGCACTTATGAACTTCTCAAACAAAAGCAACATACTACTCCGCGGAATTTTACAAAGCTGTTCTCAAACAAATACGATGCGCGTGCCTGCCTTAGATCAAAAATGTAAAAAAAATGAGAACGGACTGAAAGAGTATTAAAATATTAATTTTTTTAAATGCAGTTAAATAACAGAAATACTTGATGGAGAATACTTTTATCCCAATAACTTATTTATTTAACAGCACTTCTTATTTTCTCTTTCTTGGTTAGACACATGAAAAAAGGCGCCATTTCCACAGTGATTCAGTACAGAAAATTAGTATGTCCCATGTATGTCCCGCTTCCAGTTAGGTATAATTTGAATTTGGACAATCTTCCCCATAAACGCGTTTTAAAGAAAGCTCTTTATTTATTATTTAGCCTTTAGCCTTATCTGGTACATGTGGTAACTAAATTAATTTTCAATTTAGATTTCCTTCTAGTGGATCAATTCTGCAATAATATATTCAATTTAAAGTCACGCGTGCAAAATTAACGTGTGATTACGTTGGAAATCAAAATTAGTGTTCTGATTAATCTCATCACCATAATGAAAAAATACGGCATATAATAGAAAAAGAAATATCATAAAAAACTCCTCTCCTGGCCAGGACGATACATGAGAAAGAATGCACTTATCGTTAACATATTTGTGTATGTAATTTGCCTTTAGAGTTTTACTATGTACGGCAAATTAGACTTCAAAATACACAGGAGATTGAAATAAGTGATGCTTAACATCGACAAATTTAAGAAAGTCTTCTGAAAAAGTGATTCTTTTATTAATGTGTATTCTTGAAAACGTATATCACGCCTTTCTCCCAGAATGTCAGTGCTTTTTGTTTTTGTTTTTTCTTTCCAGTATTTCTACCAAAATGGTGCAATATATGAAACAGGATTAGAACGAAATTAAATACTTAACTATTTCAAATGTAAGCAGCATGTTCGTATAATATTCATACATTGCATTATATTGTTTCTAATAGTCAGGCATATATATTAGAGGGAAAAAGAAAAGCAACTCGGCAATTTCCGGTATTTACATTATATACAGCATACTTCATTCCACGTAATATTCCGTAATTTATTGTTTTGTAAAAAAAAAATAGATAGAAAGAGCAAAACTGTGCTGTTGTAGACTTTCTAATCACAGTACACTTTGCAACATGAAATTCATAAATGTTGAAATTTCCCTTTGAAAATTTGATCCATCGGTAGTATTGCATTTCATGTTAACTATTTGCAAAATGTTACATCCTAAGTTCGTTCACCTGCTTGAGCCAAATATTCTGTCAATAATGAAACTTTGAATGGGTAACCTTTGATGTGTAATGTGTTTCAGTATTTTTTCTGAAAGGAAAGATCTAATGTAGTCATGTTCCATTTGACTAACAGCAGTATATTATACATACAATGTATATCAGAAAAGAGTTGCCTATCTTTTTTCCTTTAGTACATATAAATATAATTGCTTGTTTGTTTGTTTGTTGTTTGTTTGTTTGAACGGTTTGATTAATTTAAAAATAGGAGTCCATGATCACCGAGACATTAATAGCAAGATGTATAATTACAGAGATGATTTCAAAATTGATATAACTTTTAACATGTTCCACAAACAACGTCATATGGGATATATGTTTCTTAACGTATTTGTTTTTCAAGAGCTTGCAGTCAAGTGGAGGTATTTGTTTAACCGAAAAGTTTCTTCAGAGGACTACCGTTTTACGTCACTACGTAGTTGTTTTTGCACGTTGCTACATATGTAGCAGAACGTCTCTTCGGAACTGAACGACTTCCTGAATTCCTTGAAAATGTTTTCTTTGTGAAACTTAAATTCTGCCGCTAGAAATATATCCAGCAGAATCACGAGGTTGTCTAATTTGACACTTTTTTAAAATATCCATAGTCTGTAGAGACCCTGCTGCATTTATCTCTTCACTTTCATTTTCAAATGTATCACTACCCATTGTAAGATTCTCAAATCTGGGCTCAAGAACATTTAGGCATAACCAAAGCTGTATGAAATCATGAGCATGTCCCATTATTGTTACCTGGACCAAAAGAAAAGAGAACATATTTGCACACTTTAAGAATTAAACAAGAACAAGTATTTCTGTCATTGATTTACAAGAATAAAATGATGGATATTTAAAAAATGGCATTTGGTTTCGCAAATATAATTTAAGGATAAAAAGGTAGGAGAATATTTATTATTTCACATAACGTTACATTTATTGTTTCCTGTATGACTTTTGTTTGAAATGTATTTGATAATTGAGTCAAGAACGACAGTTCATATTAATCATAACCGTATCCAGGCCTGAAATGTCCCTTTCTGGGGAGATCATGTGACAAGCAAACTCCACCCCACCCACACTCAGATTATTATTTTGTACGTGTGTGTGATTTCTGTCTGTGATTTCAAAAAAAATGTCTGCCTCAGCGTAACTACGGGCTTGATAATAGATTGTTGAAGACAGTGCGATTAAATTCAAAATTAACGACGCAGTTATACATGTATAATTTAATATGTTACCAGAAATATTTAGGTACATAATATGGTCGTCATTTCGTTGGTAAACGGGTCAGCACTGTCTTCGAAATACTGTGGTATTTTCATACGAAAATACGAAACTGGACTGCTTTCTATTCCAAATTATCGCATGTCAGACTCAAAAAGAAATGCATGTTTGGCCCTTGATCCATCTTTTTTTCGTAATGGTTAAAAAAAAGAAAGTTATAAATGCTTATTTAGTTCTTCAGGTTGGTTTTTCTAGAGCCGTTCCACGTCTCCGAGCCAGTCAAACTTTTTTTCACGTCATATTTAGATTTAGACTGAATCCATCTTATTTTTCATTATTCCACAATTTCATTAATGTCCATCCTCATCTATGTATCTTCTTCTGACGATCACCTGTGTACACTACGGTAATCTTGACAAGGTAGCGAGCATTCTGGCTGCCATTTTCAACCGACGCAGCTGTCGTTGGATGCACGTGTCGATGCACGATTGGACTGGTTCGTGGTCGCTTATTACAAATATCGATACTTTAATGCTAAATGTATGTAACGCAGTCTAGATTTAATATGGATTTTTGGCCCTTCATATGGAATTTTGGCCCGCCGTTTCACGTGCATGTGTAATATGACCGCATAGATAATGCCTGTATTACACGAAAAACGGGCCGTTTTTGTTACTATATATAGTAACACATGTAATAAACAACTTTATGGACCGGATAGCGTCACATTAAACAAAGAGTGGACTCTGCAAATGAGGTGTAATATATACTCTTATTTCTTCCATGCAGAAGATTATGAAGCACAATAATGAATGATAATTATAAAACAACATAATCATGAAAATATATAACTTATGGTGCTAACAAAGTTTATATACATGAAAATTAAGTCAGAATAATAAGATAAGAGATAATGAATGAAATGGGTTTTATAGTCGCACCAACAGTTTTGGACATATGCGACTTTCATCTTCCAGTGGTGGAGGAAGACTTCAGGTGCAATTTTCCTGCACGGGCGGGCACCTGGGTCGATCCACCGACATACCCCAATGCAATCTGGAAAGAGAGAGCGATAAGATAGATAGCGAGAGATTAATATATACATGTTCACATATATTTCCGTTATTGTAGTATAGTAGGAATAATCAATAATCAATATTAATCGTGCGCTTTGCACTGATCTCATATCGTGCATACTTCCGTAACACTAGCAACTATATACTTTGAATTATAATATGTTCGTGGCATATTTCGAGTACCACTTGACACAGCCACTTTGTTTGGTTAAAAACATATTACATTTTCTGAGTGGAGTGTATAGAAACATGTCAAAATACGAAATAACGCGTACACGTTACACCCCTGACTGATTCAGTGAATACAAATCTGACGTTGATTGACGTCGGTGGTTTGTCTGAAATGCTTACGATTCCTATGTTTACATCAATAATGACCTGTACTTGATTTCAGCTAATATTATTACCATATTTTTAGCTGTGATGGAATTAAAAAAGTATGAATAGAGAAATTTGGAAATCGCCGAACACGATAAATAAAATATATTGCAGTCTCGGCTTGATTGAGACTGTTCATGAACGGTAGTGAAAAGTGCTTGCTACCGTTCACGCCCTCTAGCTCCGGGTTGAGCAGAGTCAATATTTAAAAAAATCAAAAGCACAGAAATTTGAGCCATCCCGAAGATGCTATGCTTATGACGGTGAACATGGACCCTTCAATGAGGTATTTTCACGCCATTCCATTGCCAGCGGTGTATGGTCCCAGTTTCTAACAAAATGCTTTGCCCTAAATGAGAAAACATTAGGCGAAATAAACAAAATGGAATTTAGTTGCGAGCAGAGGCTATGAAGCCTACATATCACAGGCAACAGTCAAACGACTAAATTAAAAAGCAGGCAACATAACATAAGGGTGATTAAACAATACTCAGAACCTTTAAAGGCTGGAGTAGTGGAACCACCTATTCGAAATTCAAGTAAGAAAACAAAAGCATTTGATAATGTCCCACCGATATCTATAAATATCGGCCTCAGCGATCTCCAATGATCGGAATGAATAATGTTTTTTTCCCTGTTATGTATAATAACAACACATGCAACATAAGATATTTATAAATACAAAGATAATCAGGTAGGTGCAGCTGGACTTTAAGAAACAGATTAAAGTAAAGCACACATATTTATTTACATAATTAACTTCGTTCTTCAGATACGTCTTTCGTATATTAACTTTCTAGTAGAAACCTTACAAGTTTATTCACGACGAGACACATAACATATGTATCGATGTCGTAGACATGGCAACTAATCTCTTTTAAACTGAACAAAATGTCACTTTCAGCGCTTAACTGCATTTTGCTTTCTAATTATTCATTTCATATTGCTGTCTGGAGTAAACAAAATTACGTTTGGGATAAAACTATCAAGAGTATCATCATGATCATTACGCATATATTATCTCTTAAGGAAACAATTATGCTCGGCTTTTATTACAAAATACACTAAGTCTTAAGTATCAGAGTACAAAGTGTTATTTTGTCGGTCTAGCTTATAAGAATATTTCATGGGTATCCGGTGAAGAAAGGGGAATTCACGAGATATAGTTGTTTTAATCAAAACCGAGGCTCTGCCGAGGTTCCGATTAAAACAGTTATACGAGGGTTGGATTTCCGTATCAGAACCGGATACCCATGATTGATATTTTACTTGTATATCATTTACATTTTGTGCATTGACGTCGCCAACTACTAATGTTTTGCATGTTTATTTACACAATGACGACATGCAACAGTCATTGATGATATCAGCGCGCGACTTTTATCTTCCCCCATATGTAATATTAGGCTTTCCTGACAAAGCGGATAGCCTCATCCGGTGTGCAAGAAAAATATATCCTGCTGTCTTAACACATATTATTGACACACATAACGAATTCATAGACAGCAATCTCGTACCAAAGATATCCTAAGAAAACACAACATGTCAACACTGTATATATTGACAGAGCATCACGAAATCACGAATTAGCTAGTTATAACAATGTAATGGGGCTATTGAATGCTACCTATATCTCTTTTACGAATGTGGGCTGTGATGGGGGTGAGGTATGGGGTGAGAGATGGTGGGGAGTGAGGTGGGGGGTCCATGAAGATATGATTTCAATTTGAAAAGACCCATTTGAACAAATTGTTCTATATTGTTTGTTAAAAAATGACTTGCAAACATGTTCTCCAGTAATTACTTTTAAAAGGAAGAAAACGCTACGATTGTAATCTGCAAGGGGTCATTCTAAATTCCAAGTGTATTTGTCTAGTCAAATTAGCAAGATAATAGCTAGATAATGTGTCAACGTCGCTGAAGTGGGAAACATTGCATTCTTACTAGGTATAGTTGACACCAAAACAGAAATACATCAGTTCCCTAGATTCGCCTCCAAATTTACTCGTACTGTAATAACCTAAGCAGACTGTGTTTTAATCCTATTGTTTTACTATAGCCTCGACCAGCTAGACCGTACCATGCATATATCTGACCGAGGCTAGTTTTACTATTATTTCAATTCTCCGGAGTTCTAAATACGCGTATTATAGAGCATTCGCGATTGTAACACACTCACATAGACAGCGGATGTACATTATAAGTAGTATAGAAAGGGTGGGGAGTAGAAGTGGGGGTTCCAGCACAGTTTGTTTTCCAGTCAGTCTCAAAACAATTGTAAACATTGCACCATCACAAACTCCATAGTTGTTTGAACAAACCGATTGGAAAAACTATACTGACTCGTTCCCCACCACCTCTCCCCACTTTATAAACTACTTAGGTCTCATTCACCAATCCAGTAAAAGTGTTGAAAATAGGGCTACCGCCTTGGAATGGCCCGTGGCAAAAAAATGCGGCTGGGATTTTTAAAAAGGTTTTAGGATGCACCAAGCCTCACTCTTACTGTATTGTCATCCCAAGAAATGGGACAGTGCAAATAAATATATCTTTGCCAGGTTATATTCTCTAACAAACAAGTCAGCATAAATAGGCAATACGAGTATTTTGTGTTTGAGAAGAATTATTGTTTTTGTCCGAATTTTACATTGGTGATCCTGAGGTTAATGACTTTCAGATTGTTAAAATTGGACCAAAACGACAACCAGGATGGCCGGCATTACCAAAAATGATTGAACAATTAAAAATATTCTTCTCAAGGTGGTAGTTACATTTTTACTGACTGTATACTCTAATAATGTCACTTTCTTATGCAGATTATTAGCAAGAGAAATATTTAATGTGTCGTATATACGGAACTATATCTCGTTTCTATACGTTGGATTCTGGGTTGGTACCAGATTATATTTTACTTATTTTATAGACGGTTGGACGTTGGATTGGTACCAAGATATATTCAAATCAGCCCTTAATCATATTAAAGATTGTTTAATGTTTGGCTTGACGCTGGGTTGGTACCAGGCTATATTAAGTCAGCCGTGTAATCACATTAAATTTAATTTTCTCTTCTTTCTAGTTACTGTTTCTTTTCCTAAAAGTAGCCTATACTAAATAGCTTCTTCGTGAAAAAATTGAGCACTTTGGGTTAAAAGCATGAAACTGGACACACTGGTGGAGTTCGACATACTAAATTTGTTTGGCTATAGGGCCAAGCGAAAAAATTCCAAGATGGCCTCCAAATCCAAGATGGCCGCTAAAATACTATGATTATTCTTATCTATTTTTTTATATTTTTTTGATAAGGTAATTTAAACTCAAATGTTCATATTTTAGTGGTGTGAGATGTAAGGTTTCCTAAATTAATATTATTATGGTGTCAAAACTATTAATATTACGATACAATTCAACATGGCGGCCTTAAAGTGCGAAAACCAGTGAAAAACAGTTTTTTAAAAGTTAGAGTTTTAAATTTGACAATTGCTTTATTTTAATGCTAGCTCTTTTGGCCTTTACAATCAGAAAGGAAAAGTCGACGTCTGGCCATTTACATAGTATAAGGGTCCATAATATGTTAAAACAACGTCTAGAAAGAAGACAAGTATTTCTTCATTACACAATTTTTCAAAACAAATCTGCTTTTCAAACTTACACACCTTATGAGAACCAATATTCAATTATAACTTAGTTGAATAGTCAGATGTGATATTGTTACAACTATGCAGAACAATTATCATCCTACGCTTGATAATACATACATACATTACTTAAACATTGTGTAAATTGTTCCAAGATATCTCGTTTAAGGTGTTAAAACAACGTCTTGAAAGAAGACAAGTATTTCTTCATTGCACAATTTTTCAAAACAAATCTGCTTTTCAAACTTACACACCTTATGAGAACCAATATTCAATTATAACTTAGTTGAATAGTCAGAAGTGATATTGTTACAACTATGCAAAACAATTATCATCCTACGTTTGATAATACATACATACATTACTTAAAAATTGTGTAAATTGTTCCAAGATATCTCGTTTGTGTATCAGAAAAGCTAATCGTTGTCTCTCTCACAATCACCACCACACCTACATAGTGCTATACATTTTATTGCCGCTTTTTGCACATTTACATCGGCCCCTGTATTCCTTTTTTGTCTGACACCCACATCTTAGTTGTTCTTGGCAAGCTTTAAAAGCTTTAGGAAGTACGGTCAACAATGGTTCACAGATCTGGTCTAGGGTTATCTGCCAGCCCCAAGACTTGGGCATGGTGAAATAGCACTCGATTCTAAGGACTGACCCCCACAATACCCAGCCTGGTATGCTACTCCCTTAGTGTGTTGAAGTTGGCGGTATTAAATCGATTGATCTTCCTTTCTTTGTGAAGAGATATTTTCGTACCTCATCTGATGTTTCACGCGTGCTTGTCCTGTCGTACAAAAACACTACAAAGCGTTCAAGAATCGGCATCTTCTCTTCCAATTCTTGCAAAGTAGGAGTACATCCCAATATATGAAAAACTTCAATGACATCTGGATAAATACTGCTTACTGCCCATGCAGACTTATTTCCTGTACCACTAAAAATGGAAGTTTGGTCACAGCCTGTAAAAGCATGCATACCTGACAAAGCTTTTGACTTTTCTGGACCCAGGGATTCGGATATGCCATGTGCAGATATGATATAATGCAAATGCAATCCACAATTCATTAATACAAAGCTCACTGAAGACAGCAATTGATAACTCAAGAATCAATGTTTACCACAGTCTTTCACATGCAAGAGTAACCTAGTATCTGCATCTTCATGTGCACATGGCGAAAGATCACTTACATCTTCTCTCGGTGGATTGCAGGATACATCTTTGTCCTTGGATTGACACTATTTGTTTTTCAATAACTTCTGTTGCCACAGGTTCAGTACTAGGTAGCTAAATAGTTCGACCTTATTTTTATCAACTCGAAGGAATGATTGAATCTGACTGCACTTTTCTGCGTACAACGTTACCACGTTTACTGCGTGTCATTGCCGGCTAGATCCCAGACAATTTCTACTCTGCTTGTATTTTGTAGATGTCTTTTGATGTAGGAAGTGAATACCTGCTTGGAGTAGTCTGTAAATGTCTTGGCTGCTCCAGGTTTTAACATGTTAACTATAGCTGCACCATCAAAGTGCTTCTGCAACATGTTACCAAATCTGATTTTGTTCCAGATCGCATTTTACCAAAGCTAGAGAGAGATGGGGGGTAGCTTTGGTTTTCATGGCGAAAAAAGTCATCAATGTCACTATCACGAACTTGACAGGAAACATAGAGTTGGGAAAATAATGAACAGTTCTTCTTTAACGAATTGATTGCCTCAATTTCATTTGTCATTTTTAGTTAACTCACTGGACAACTAAACAAAGGAAACGTGTTTTTCTTTATTGGCTCACATAACGAAACAGTTTTCTATTTAAGCTGTTCCTGCACATACATGGCGAACTTCTCTTCTCCTACTCTTTCTATGTTACGAACTGTGGCAGCTACGTGCTCATCTAAAATGTCTCTAGTGTCTAATACTAGCAGGTCACTACTGTACTCCTTAAAAGGATTTCCCATTTCCTCTACAACTCCACATAGACAGTAACATTTAACTTGATTTGCAAAGGTAGATTGAAATCCTTTTTGATGTTCGTGGTGATGTTATTTGGTTCCTTACATTGAGTATTCTTAATAGGATCCTATGGAACGCCATGACTGTCTTATGATGTTGCCGATTAATATATGCAGTGCATTTCCCTTTATATGTGGTAGATCTTTCATGATATGCAGTGCATTTTTAATTATATGTGGTAAATAAATATTTATATGTGGTAGAAAAGTATTTATATGCAGTAGATTAATCTTATATGCGATAGATAAGTCATTATATGCAGTAGATAAACCATTATATGCGGTCCTGTTATCGTTATATGTGGTGCATTTATTACTATATGCAGTAGTTTATCTAATATATGAGGTCCTTTGAACATTATATGAAGTACGTTTGTATTTATATGCAGTGATTCTGTTGACTTTATATGTGGTACATATTCTATATACGTGGTGGATACGTCTTTATATTCGGTGGTTTCAATTGCATTATATTCGGTACAAACGGCTTTATACGTGGTGCATTTCTTATGATATGCAGTGCATTTTCTATTAAATGCGGTGGTTTTTTCATTATGATGATGAGATCAATCGGAACACTCGTTTTTAAAGATGTTACGATTTAGACTGCTACACAACGTTTAAAATAAACGACTGCACTGCACATAGAACGCTGTCATTATCGATTATTTAGACCCACAGCGATTGGCCAGCTGTATACACACGCTTTACGTAATTAGAGGATTTCCAATTTTATAAATAGAACAATAACTGTCTTACTTTTTTCAGTCCAAACCAAGACTGGATTCATTTTAATAATATAAAAAAACACGAACTGTTGAATACAATTAGGTCAAACATAGACACGTTGACTAGATCGGCATTAGAAAATGGCATATGTTTTGATAGCACACCAGTCCCTTGGAAAATCTCGAAAAATACTCCAACATATCCTGGAAAAATATCTCGAAAACACCCCATGAACCCCGCTTCCCCACCACCATCCCCTTCAACATATTTTCCTTCCACAAATATTGCGTGGAAAAGTTGAATTAGACCAACAACGTTGACACCGGGGTCTTCAGACAGAACTGGTATAATATCAACACTGGGGATTACTCTGAAAATGATAAACTAGGGAGGGGATAGAACAATAAATCGATTTTCTTTGGGTGAGCCTGTTTCTACCCTACCCCTAACCCGGCGGGGGCAATAATTGATAGGTGCATAATTGGTTTGCGTGTATTCCTTCATTAATTACTGATATCCTACTACATTTTCCTTGATAGGACATTTGTAAAAGTGCATTAAAATCGAAGGGGGCGAGGGAAGTGGGTGTAAGGGGGCTTGGGGGGGGGGGGAGGGGAGGGGGGGTGGAGGTGGGGGGGGATGGAAGGTTTTGTTGTAAAATATTCCAAAAGTGGACTGCTTGTAATAATGTTCAGAATAATGTTGGGAGGGTGCGGTGGGGCATAACCCGGGGATTAGACAGAAACGAATTTCTGTTAGGCGGGAATGGGCTATTCCAGATAATCTCCGTACTCACCATCCATGCCCCCGCTTTAAGAAATGTATTTTTAAGGCCAGAAAGCACCCCTAGTTTAAAACAACAACAGCAAAATGATATATATATACACTAGAAAAGTAAAGCGTTTAAAACCTTCAGACCCTGCCACGGAACCACTTGAAAATATGTCCAAATCCCCGGAAATCCATTTCCTACCTCCTCCCCATAAAGCAGTCTAAAAAGCGTTTACCTCAAGAAAATGTACAGACTACCCCATAGATTTAAAAAAGAAATACATCACCTTAAAATACGTGGCTTAGCACCTCCTAATAAAACAATGTATGGGGAAAAAATGGAAAAATCTCCAGCCACCATACCCCGTTCGTTTTTATTCGTTTAACCCCTCATTCCCTCATGGAATTTGTGTAGCCCACCACCACCAGAACCCCCACACCCCAAACACACACCACCATCACATCCTCACCGCTGCCCTCGCAAGAAAAACAACACCCCCTTACCACATTCTCACAAAACCAGGAAAATACCATCCCTTTGTGGGGCGGGTGTGTGGATGTATTTTGTTCACAACCCCACCGCCGGAAGCCACCACCCCATTCTTTCCTTATAAGGACACCGGGTACAGTGGTATGGTACGTACCAAAATGGGGGACTATCCTCGGGAATAAGAGTGATTGTGTATTTAGAGCGTACACTTTCTCAGTAATTGTAATGTATGCATTTATTATATACTTTGCAACGAAATAGTGGATTAAATCCTATATTCGCTCCAAAGAAACAAATATTTTTTATTTATTCACTCCAAATTAACAAATATCCTCTATTTATGTATGTCACGCGCGTGCATTGTGTAATCAATATTGAGAATAAGGCCAACTTGCCATATCTTTTTATATAACATAGATCAGACGAGAAGCTTGACCATTATCGCAGTTGGAATGCACTTTACGTGAGCGATATTTTTCGGCCGATGAAATCGGTTTTTGACTTGTCGCTTGTTTGCTCCTTCTTGTTTGAGTGAAACGGCACATACGCAGTGAAGCAGTCTAGTTAGTTTCCGATAAAATCGTAACATCTTAAAAAAACGAGTGTTCCGATTGATCTCATCATCATAATGAAAAAACCACCGCATATAATAGAAAAAGCACTGAATATCATAAGAAATGCACCACGTATAAAGCCGTTTGTACCGATTATAAAGTATTTGAAACCACCGAATATAAAGAAGTATCCACCACGTATATTAGAATATGTACCACATATAAAGTTAACAGAAGCACTGCATATAAATACAAACGTACTTCATATAATGTTCAAAGGACCTCATATATTAGATAAACTACTGCATATAGTAATAAATGCACCACATATAACGATAACCGGACCGCATATAATTGTTTATCTATTGCAAACAATGACTTATCTATCGCATATAATGATTAATCTACTGCATATAAATACTTTTCTACCACATATAAAGATTTATTTACCACATATAATTAAAAATGCACTGCATATCATGAAAGATCTACCACATATAAAGGGAAAGGCACTACATATATTAATCGGCAACATCATAAGACAGTCATGGCGTTCCATAGGATCCTGTGACAATTCAAATTCGCTTATAACCTTGACACTTCTGGTCCTGAAACCATCCACCGAAGCAACTGTGTTGTATTTTATGTTAGGCCCACTGCTCCCCAATCATCTTTGACACATTTGTTATTCTGCTCATGGGCATGGTCAATAACAATTGATGAAAAGGCCTGCTGGGTTTTCTGAACCACACAATTGCCTTTGTTAAACTCTGTGACTACAGCTGGGTGTTTTTCTGTCTAACAATTCATGTCCCGCAGATGCACTGGTAACCATCTAGCATAATTAATATGACCTAATGCAAAAAAACAAGGTATACCGTAATAAATACTGATAAAGGTGATCCGTTGGGAGCAACAAACACAATTAAGAGAATAAAGCATAAGTCTGGTCAGTGAGTCAATATATAGCTTGAAATTCCCTTCTCTTAAGGATCTAACAAACACAACTACTAGCAATTCAAATTACAAAGTAATAGAGCAATACTGGAGTCAGTGGCAAAGTATGCCACTGGGGTTTAAACCGGTTCTAAAGTGCACCAAATCTCACACTTACCCTACTGTCATCCCATTAAAACAGGACTGTGTAAATAACGAAATCCCCGCCATGATCTAATCTCTAACCAACAAGGCAGCATCAAAAGGCAATATAAGTAAAACAAAAAATATGCTAGTGTAAAAATATAATATAAAAAGACAATAGCCTAGAAAGCCACAATGAAGGTACTCAATGACTTGGCAGAAGCCAGAGCAACAAGAGAATACACCATTAAGGGCAGGACAAGAAAGATCATAGACAAACATCAAACGCCATCGTCCCAATGGGCTTTAGGTAGGCGTCATCATAGGGTCCACAGCCTGTCCGGTCATCGTACGATTAAAGAGGAAAGCATAGTGGCGAACTGTAAAAGGGTCCACCACCAAGCATGCAGTACGTTGCAAAATGATAGGGTCATAACATATTTTGATAAACTTTTTAACAAGTTTAACAAAGATAGTATGAAAGTGATCATGACCAAGAATCTTACGAAGTTTATAAATCACATCACCATAGAAGTCAGGTTGTGATATTCCTTGTTACAGAAGAGTCTTTAAATTACTTCTATATTTGGAAAGAAGATCAGGAAGTTGTGTGTTAAAGGGATGGAATCTGGGAGCAGGGTGTCAGCTTGCATATCCATATAATATTCGGTCGGAATAGGATTTGCACTGTAGTACTCATTCAATATCAGATTACACAAAATCTCACAAAGAGTGTATATTGTATTGTGACACCTGTAGGCTGTCTGTTTTTTGTCAGTAAATTAATGTTTACCTAAATCAACGATCTGTGTTAATATGAGAATAAAATAACAGTAGATTTAATCAGGATTCTTGCTATAAAGCACATGCATAAAGACATACCATTTAGATGAAAAGCTTTGGAGTAATATTATCATTTTTATCAGAAACTAAAACAATGCTATTCATCTGTCATACTGAAAGTGAACCATCATATTTACACAGTTGTAATAATTACCAATTAGGTATTGGTAGTGGATTGGTTTTCACTAATTAAATGAACAGAGAGACGATACTAAGTGATTATTACATCAGCATGTATCTATGATGCATTTATTGATTTGAAAATACCACAAATAGCATTTAAAACTACCCGATGAACGTAAACATATGGTTTTATCTGGGAACATTTTATTTTTATCGCATTTTTTTAACAATGTTTTACTATTAAACTTACATGTTGAGCATCAGGTGTATATTTATTGAAATTTACTATTATAGTGAAGATGTTTACATTAAATTGGACAAAATTTATTGATTTTTATTATTATTATATATCTCTAAATACAGTAGGTGAAATTTCAGGACTTTTGGCGGCCATTTTGAATTTGGCGGCCATATTGCATTTATTTGCTTGGCCCTATAGCCAAAACTGTTTGATATGATGTCATCTATAGTTGTGCCAAGTTTCATGCTTTTAACGCAAAGTGCACAATTCATTCAAAATTTTGCACGAAGGAGCTGTAATATATCGAGACGGACTTAGTTACGAAATGCAGCGGAATATTTTCATTTTGACTGTTGGTTCCTAAAGTATTTAGGCACTATTCTGTTTTTTGGCAAATACAACTTAAACAATAGTTATCAAATAATGTTCATTGACCTAATGCTTATTCTTTCTGAATAACTCATTGGGAACAGTCTGGTAAAAACCTGTTTAAGCACGTATTTTTGAAGTACAAAGAAATACTTTTAGAAGCTATTCTGTTTAATGAAAATCGGGTACTAACCCCATGAATAGCTATAATAAACAGGTACTAACCCCGATTGACAGTAATATATGTACTTCCAAAATAACGCTACGATTTTAAACATTATGTTGATAATGGGGATAGACATTTAAACGGCTGACTTAATATAGCCTGGTACCAACCCAGCGTCAGTCTGTCTATTTAATATAGTTTATTCTTAAGAAAATAAATAATAACAATACAGAAGAGGCAATTTACTTGAATGTGATTAAAAGGCTGACTTAATATAGTCTGGTACCAACCCAGCGTCAAGCCAATATAACGTATAACTTTAATGTGATTAATGACTGACTTAATATAGTCTGGTACCAACCCAGCATCAGTCTGCCTATTTAGCATAGGGTACCTTTAGGAAAAGAAACAGTAACTAGAAAGAAGAGTAAATTAAATTTAATGTGATTACACGGCCGACTTAATATAGCCTGGTACCAACCCAGCGTCAAGCCAAACATTAAACAATCTTTAATATGATTAAGGGCTGATTTGAATATATCTTGGTACCAACCCAACGTCCAGCCGTCTATAAAATAAGTAAAATATAATCTGGTACCAACCCAGAATCCAACGTATAGAAACGAGATTTAGTTATTTCTAAATATTTCTCTTGCTAATAATCTGCATAAGAAAGTGACATTATTAGAGTATACAGTCAGTAAAATGTAACTACCACCTTGGCACTTGAGTTACGAATATACGAAAAATCCAGTCCATATGGCAATGATTTAGAAATTTTTATAAATAATATATTGAACTAAAAACGCTATAAAATGAATACTTTGAGATTGTATAGCAACTGATGAAGGCCCTCGGGCTGAAAACGTTTTTGCGGAAGGATATTGTTTTCCTGGTAAAATCGTTAACCTAAATACGGTGTGTATAGACAGACATAAATATACTCGCATTGGCTATATAAATAAAAATTGATCATAAACGTAAGTGTGCATAATGCAGAACCAAATAAATTCACAAAACAAGGGCACACTTAAAACACTGGGTGTGAGAATATACCTCCGTGAGGTATTCCCAAACTAGGCATGGGACCCTTACGAGACATTTTGAAACGTCAACTTTGGTCGGACACCCGCACCCCCCACATAACATGGAGTCACAGTTTAACTTATATATGGAAAAAGTCAAAACATTATTCTGTGAAATTATAAGAGCCAGAGCTGTAATCATTCTCCTTTACTATAAGCTCATGTTCCTCTACCAAGTTTGTTGAAATGGTGACACCGCGGTAAATCTGTCCCCACCCTATGGGTCAAATGTTTTACACAGACTTACACAGAGAAAAAATTAAACAAGGTCTTTCTCTGAATCTGCAAGAGCCAGAGGTTTAGAACCGACTTAGTTCAAATGGTGATCATGGGATCAAATCTTGAACTCTCCTCTAGGTCACAGTTTTGCATAGACTTATATTTGGAAAAACGTAAACAATATTCTAAGAGCCAACAGTGTAGTATTTTGCATTTACCATAAGCTTGTTGTGTTCTATTAAGTTATTTTGAAATTTTGACACTGGGGTCACGTTTTAATTATACATATATATATAGACAGGTAACAATATGGGACAGGGAAAGCAGCATTCAAGGGCGACAGTCAACCACAAAACACAAAAACAAACACGCACACAGACAAACGAGAAGGCAAAAGTAATAAAAAATGCAAACGACATCACAAACACAAAAGGGTTGACAATAGGGCTACCGCCTTGGAACGGTCAGTGGCAACAAAGGCCACTGGGGTTTAAACCGGTTCTAGGGTGCACCAAACCTCACACTTACCCTACTGTCATCCCATTAAAACAGGACAGTGTAAATAAAAAAATCCCCGCCATGATCTAATCTCTAACCAACAAGGCAGCATCAATAGGCAATATAAGTAAAACACAAATATGCTCGTGTAAATATAATACAAAAAAACAATAGCCTAGAAAGCCACAATGAAGGAACTCAATGACTTGGCAGAAGCCAGAGCAACAAGAGAATAAACCATTAATGGTCAACTCTTTTTTTGTTTTTGGCGTCATATGTCTTGCCTTTTATTCTTCTTCGTGATTATTGTTTGTATTCTGTGCGTTTTTTGGCTGACTGTGATCCTGAAAGATGCATTTCCTGGTAAATGTTATATCTAACTTTCTGTAGGGAAAACGTAAACTACCTATTGTGTTCAAATGATGTCCCATAGTAAAATTTGGTCACGGCCAGGGATCATGTATTCTACAAGGACGTATTTAGAGAAATACTTAAACAAATCTTCTTCTCTGAAAAGAGTATGAAAGGCGAAATTTGAAAATCGCAGAACACGATAAATAAACAAAATATTGCAGTCTCGGTTTGATTGAGACTGTTCAAGAACCTGATTGCATATAATTAAATAAAAGGTAATAAAATCGTGGTTTTCAGATTTTCAAAGTTTTTTGCCATATTTTTGAATATATACATTTTATGCAATACAATCCTGGCCCGTAGCTAGCCTCCAAATGTAACCGAGGAAAATACCCCAGAAATACTGTTGATTTCTACTTGTGATATTTTGTATTTTAGTGCATTCCCGGGCCAGATTTTCAGTTTTAAGTCCGACGAATATATTCAGATCTATTTTAGTGATTTTATTTGATATTACATTAGAATGACTACTTCAATGTTTGGCATCTTATTACATTAGAATGACTACTTCAATGTTTGGCATCTTTCCAAAATTCTTCCGAGTTAACTGACTCGATGTGGCTCGGTGTGCCTCAGCGTAGCCACGGGACTTTAATCAAAAATCAGTAATATGTAAAAACAACAGACTATTCAAATGGTTCCATTGTTCCATCGCCTGCAGTACCCCCAATGCAACGCTTGACTAATATCACACCAAACAAGTGTTGCATCTCGAAAAGCCACGGTCACCCGGTCCGCTTCTGTTTTTTTCGTTACGCTATGCTACACGGATCCAGAACTAGGGCCTGGGGGAAAATAGTACGTTTGAAATCGCCCAACGTTTTGCGCGATTTGGCGAGATTTTGTTATATTCAACGAGACTTTCAGAAAACATATTTTTAAGTTAATTTAATAAAAATTTATTATTTTTAACTGATGAGAAGCAGCAAGTGACGTTAAAATTTTAACTGATGCATCAACAATTGACGTTGTACGTTTATTTACAACATGACGTCTCGTAAACATCGACTTTATGCGCGTGAAAAAAAAGCCCGAATAAATTGTGCTAATGGGCGCTTTAATTGGCCTAATCTGCCCAGACCGATATCTGCAAGTAAGACACATGCATGATACGGTCCAGCTGGCCTAGACTTCATCCCGAACCACAGATCTTACACTACTGCTATGAATCCTGCGAATGATCGTATACAGGCTCCGGCTACCCAGATTGCAACCAAGATGCAATATTATTATCTTCGGACGAGAATGAAAGCGCAAATTCAACTGTAGTCTTTGATTAAAGTTCCGTCATCACATGCCCCGTACTCCAAGTCATCCCACTGTCACCTGCCCAATACACATTGAAGTCCCCGAGCAACCATATATCTGTCACTCGCTGTGTAATTGACTTCGCCAAATATAGCTTTTACTGGATCAGACTGCTACCTGCCAAGCTGTATACTGCTTTCGGACGACTCTCCCAAAAAGCTAACTGTGTTGCTCGACCTAACCTAAAACTGTTTATGTGGTTTTTGTACCACATAAACCACATTTGTATATACATTTCGAAAGAACACCAGCAAATTGAGATTTAGATAAAGGTTTAACATTCTTATAATAAAAAAATAGCCTTGTTCATCTGTTCTATCCTTGCAAAATTGTCTCACAGATTAAACAGGATACATGGGTCATACGAGTTTATGATTATATCTTAAACCAAATATGTAACTATGTAGAAATAGTCGCTGATGCAAACCCCATCTCATACAAATATGCGACAAACAAAACAAAAGTAACAACCATTGAAGGCCAAGATCTTGACAGATTGTATTGTGACCGGAACTTTCCAAGAGCAGAAAGCGGTTTTGTATGAGAGAGATTCTTCAACACATCTCATTATTTCATTAATGAGAGAAACTCCAGGTTCTAGGCATGTTATGGTAAAATCAAATCCCCATTATCACTGCTGTGTGAAAGTAAAACAAGATAAATCTGCTCTAGCTTCCCTCTTTTAAAGTTATCTAAAAATTTGTTTATACCATTTTCATATTTCTTCTTTCTAACTGTATGTGTTTCTATTGCAACTATTACTATAACCATCACTTACCCAAGAAAAGAGGTAACGGAAATGGCGGACATGATACCCACACTGTAACACAGATAGACTTTTCAATATCCGTTGTTTCAGTATTGTATGTGATACCTTCCATGGTACATCTATAAAGTCTCTTTATATATGGCTGATTGTCTACTGCCAACTTGTTGTTAAACTCCTGGCTTTCACAGGAACATATCAATGGAGTTCGATCAAAATTGACATTAATTTCATAATTTGCATCAGTTTTCTGTTTGAAAAATAAATTTTGAAGCTGCACTGAAGCGTCACTAACTAAATACATTATTATATTCAGCCTTATATCCAATGTTTGAATAATTACAAGATGTTCGAGTTGAAACATGATCAAATTTCATTCATTTCCATTAAGTCCAGAAACTTGAGTGTGGTAGTATTGTGAAACAACTCTTAAGGGATAAATGTTAGTTTATTGTAAGCCATATTTAAATGTTTCAGTTGATACTGCTTTAAAGAGGCACTACCTATATCTACGCGATTTTAATGTAAAATATTAAAGACTCAATATTACTGCATTTATATGTATACAAAGCTATTTTATGAGTATTCTAAGAAGAAACATGGTTCGTATTCCAGTTCTGTAAATTATTAATTATGATCAAAACAATATCTTGAATAAAATGCTGCCCAGCTGTTTATTCCTGCCGGAGAACTACGAGTTTTTACGATTTTCTCGGACATGCGCAATGCGATTACAAACTATTCGGCGCAGTTCCGATAGCAAACGAATCGATCGAAACTCTTCGCTAATCAGACGAGGTAGTTCCGATTGTAAACGAATAAGATCGGAAAATCTCCGCAATCGGCTTGTCTAAAACAATTACGAATACAATTTCAAAAATACGATCTTTTCAATCCTGTTTTTCCCCAGCAAAACGCATATTACATTGGGTGAAATTATTGCCATTTACCTTTTTCATAGTCCTCTTTATAATTAAGTAAAGTTTATATCAATTGGTGGACACAAAGATATAGGTAGTGCCTCTTTAAGAAGATCAACAAACTCTGGAAATGTTTCCATGTGAGACAAAGAGAACTCCACCTATGACTTTTCGTGAGAGTTTGATGACAAATCTATTTCTCTTACATTTATATGTTTAGGCAAGTAAACTGTTGTATTTAATTTCCTCATATTATTGCCTCTAAAATGAAAAGTGTTTATTTTAATTTCATAGCTTGATATATCATATATGTTCCAATTTTAGGAGAGACACTAATAATGAGCTGCATTATGTTATTATAATTATTTTGTTCTGATTGTTATAACCTAAGTGAACATTATCTGCTAGATATTTTACTTAACTAAAGGTCTTTCAAAGCTTTTAACGTGGGGCCGAATCGGGGCCGAAATTTGGCCCCTTCCCAGTTGTAAAATCCTGTGTTTCCTAATTCTGTGCGAAATAAATCACATTCTTAAGTTAGTCTTACTAATTGATTGATATTAACCCTACAAACATGTTTTTCCTTAAAATACATCGGCCTAAATAGGGTAAATCACGCTGTTGTGTCCAATACTAAGGAAAGAGCACTTACGGTTGTCCAAATTTAACATCACGGGCCTTTTACCAAATTGGGGAGAAAATGCCATTTTAAATAAACAAATATTTGAGTATCAAGATTGTTCAGAACGCGATATATAAACTTGAGAAGAGGTATGCGATTTTAAATGTATATATATTGACCTTGACCCAGATAAGATACATATTGAGACGACACACAGGCTTGCTAGGATACCCAGATGTCACAATGACAAAATACAAGGTAGACATAAGCGATAGAGCAGCTAACCGGCGAGGTTAAGTAAGACGAATTTCCAAACTGGGACTCACAAGTAAACTCAAGGGCAGTTTACACACAACTATTTACATCCGAGAGTCATCTACGTATAATCAAATTACAACGCCTACATAAAACTAGCCAGCAACCGCAAAAAACAACCCGCAACTACAGCATATTCAAGTACAGAAAATTACACCTTATGTAAACAATATAGGTGAACAGTATCAGGGCAGCAATACTCATCTCTTGCATATTGAAAATAACAAACGGAATCTCCCCCACATGTAATCGGTTAAATTTGGTTTAAGCGTGCCACAAAACACGTTATATGTCACCAACGGGAATAAAAAAAATGTAAAAAAACAACAGAATAGGCCTAGAACTTTCTCACCTGCAGAACCGCAGAGTTGATGTAAATTCTGTTGTAAAAACTCCATTATATTGGTGTCTAGACTTACACCACCTATTTCTGCAATCTTTTTCACTGTTGGGCCGTTTTCGGACCGCTATGGTCTCCGTTTCGACTATCCATTACTGTTCTATTTAACACGCAGAGTGACTATTAATTAATAATAATGATATTCCAATTGTAAATCACTATTTATCAAAAACAATTTCAAGAGTGCAGAAAAAAACGCCATGTTATCAGAGTCTCGTTTCCTATCTCCACTTACCTCAAGCTTATATTAATTGCAACTCATTTAGTCATGTTTCCTACGTATTTATTTATGTTTAATTAATGTACACTACGGTACTTAGGGTAAAGAGTGAGGTTTGGTGCACCCTAGAACCTGGTCAAAACATTTAGTAACCCTTTTTTCCGCCATTGGATTGTTTAAAATTTATGAAAGTCAATTTATTATTTAAAAGGATGCTCATGAGACATGATGACAGTTTGTAAACTATTGAAATGATTGTAAGGTTTAGGTGGGATGGCCTCGATACCGATGGATAGAAATGAATAGCATTTTCTTCTTCTATACAAATTTTACTTAAAAGTGCTCTAACTATTATTTTATGTCCATCAAATAATATAAACTTTACTCAGTCGTAAATACGACAATGACTGTGAAAACGAAAACTGTTTTAAATGCAATCATTTCCCATTCAAGAATGTCAAGTAATACCCATACTTGTTGAAAAACGTTCCACTAAGAAAATCGGATATTTTTGCATTAAAGTTCGTAATTGTTAAATTTCGTAATTGTTTTAGTGAAGCCGATAACGGACATGTTCCAATCGTTGCTCAACTGAAGCAATTACGCATGTCCAAGCCAATAGATAAACTTAACTCGCTGGGAAGTTTGAATGGAATAAAAGACAAGACAGCCTTTTATTCAAGATAATATTTTGGTCATAAATACTAAAAAAAAAAGAAAAATAATATATTTTTCTTCACAAAGTACTCAAAAGATAGCGATATTTACATAAAAGTGAGCAGTAATATTGAGTATTTAATATTTACATTAAAATTGCCTATATATAGGTGGAGCCTCTTTAAATCCCCCTTACTTCAATGCCACATGAAGCCGGTCATATATAGTCTGTTGGAATCAGTTATGAAAATGAATATTTCGAGGAGTAATCTGACATTTTGTCTTGTCATGTTTTGTGACCTTTGGGTAAGCGTATAAGGCCTAATAAACATACGTATGAACACTCCCTATCGTAATGCGTGGCTCGTCTTTATAAATCAACATCGTCATTTAGATCCACAACGAATCAACTCCTTATATTAGCCAATACGTGTCGTTTGTAATTTAATTTTAGGTTAAGCACGTTAGTAATACTGCACGGAAATGTTTCTTCTTGTGATAATTATCGGTCAATACTAGCTCGGTCGGCTGTATACTATTGTTGAACACAAGAAATATACGACATAGGTGTACATTTTAAGCAGAGATTTAACACTACTGTGTGACATTGAATGGTAAACACATTATTAGTTTTCTGGTGATACACGTCTTAAAAATGCGCAACGGTTGTTTAACACGTCTGTATAAATGATTAACTGAAGTTTCAAAGATGTGTAGCAAAACATTTAGCAACGAAATTTATTTAACGGGAGAGGTTTTCGAATCTTTACCCTAGAGTTCCATATACACTCGCTCCATGAATGCTGCATTTCGGATGCATTTGCGTTGTTCAGATTTCTATGACGATCATGGTCGGCTACACGTCAAACTCAAAATTTCATTTATGAATGCTGCATATCAGTTGCTGTCTCAATGTTTAGGCTTTTGTCATAATCAAAGTCTGCTACACATCAATAATTCATTCATGAATGCTGTGTTTCTTCGCAGTCGTGATGTTCAGAAACAACACAATTGTGCTCAGATTTACGCGATGTTCAGATGTATGTGACGATCAAAATCGGTTTCACCTCAATATTTCATTCATGAATGCTGCATTTCGGCTACAGATGCGATGTTCAGATTTCTGTGACGATCATGGTCGGCTACACCTCAAAATTTAATTTATGATCGAATGCTGCCTATCAATTGCTGTCTCAATGTTTAGGCTTTTGTCACAGTCAGAGTCTGCTTCACATCAATAATTCATTCATGAATGAATGCTGTGTTTCTTCGCAGTCGTGATGTTCAGCCTTCTGATTGGATCTAAGTAGATATAACAATCGAACAGGAAAAGTAGCATTCGAGTACGAAAGTCAACCGCAAACACACAAAGAAACAAAGAACAACTATATATAAAGATGAATAAAAGGCAAGATAAGAAGTCACAAATACACAAGATGAATATGAATAAAAGGCAAGATAAGAAGTCACAAACAAAGAAGGGTTGACAATAGGGCTACCGCCTTGGAACGGTCAGTGGCAAAAAAGTCTGCTGGGGATTTAAATCAGGTTTTAGGGTACACCAAACCTCACTCTTACCCTATTGTCATCCCAATAAACGGAACAGTGTAAATACAGATATCCGCACCAGGTTATAATCTCTAACAAACAAGGCAGCGTTAATAGGCAATATAAAACACATACATGATCATGTATATATAATATAAAAACAAAAGCCTAGAACGTCACACAAGTACCCAATGACTTGGCAGAAGTCAGGGCAACAAGAGAACAAACCGTTAAGGGTACACGACAAGATTAAAGACAAACATTAACGTCTTACACCACAATTAATTTTCCATAGGATCCCATTGTAATGTTTCTGTACGTGGCATAAAGATAAAGAAAATTTATAACATGTATTTATGCTTAAATACTTCATTGATCCAATATCTGCAATTTGAAAACAAATAACAAACATTTACCAGATTGAACTTTTTTGAATAAACCTATCAAAATTTAGAAAAAAGTACAACCCCGTGGTAATTAGACCCATGATGTGTAAAATGAAGCCGAATTAGGTAGAAATCGTATATCAACATGCATTTTTCAGTAATCTCTTCCTAAAATGATGTAGAATTAGAACCTGGTAAAGATAAACCAATGTAACCTGTAAAATGTATAAAAGCGGACTTGATTTTTTTAATCTACCTCCTTAATCTGTAGGGCACGAGTATTCAAGGGAGATAATAGTGGTGTGATTTTTTTTTCTAATGATCACCTCAATAATAATTGAAAATGTATATAAATCAACTACATTCTGAAAAGTGCTAAATTTATTGGTTTTCAAATTTATTCGTTTTAGTGACCTAGGGTATTGGTCGAAATTCAGGCCGAGTACCTTTAATATTTAGAAAATCTACAGTTGTGATAGGGTTTTGTATTTTCCTGGTCATTTGTGCTCAGCTATGTCGGAAACTTTCAAATATACATGAAAAGGCATCTCTACATCTGAATATAGCATACCAATGATCTTTAAGAAATATTTATTGAGAAAACTGCTGAAAATAATAAAATCAAAATAAGGGTTACCGGTCAACATTTTGATTTTCCAGTAAAAGGTATCAGTCTCTCGATTTAATTTTGACATTTGTTTCAAAGTAGTCTGTCTTCAGTGATATGTGTGTTTGTTTTACAATGAAAGATACCCGTTCTGCAGCTCTAAAACGCAATCCCGTAGTCATGAAGGATAAATATCTCTCTCTGCAGCCCTAAAGCGCAATGCCATAGTGACGAATCCGGTCTGCAGCTCTTAAGCGCAATGCCTTAAGGATAATGATAAAACATACATATTCTGCATTGCCAAAGCATCTGGCCTTATATGAGTGATGAAATTTACCAGTTCTGCAGCTTTAAAGCGAAATATCTTAGAGACAAAGGATAAACGTTTCACGCTGCAGCTCTAAAGCGCAAGGCCTTTTGAAAGATGAAGGATGCATATTCCCATTCTTCAGCTCTGAAGTGCAATACCCTCGAGATACCCATTCTGCAGCTCTAAGTCGCAAGACCTTAGTGACAACGATGAAATATACATGCGCTGCAGCTCTAAAGCGTACTACCTTAGAGATGACGGATGAAATTGCCATTCTGCAGCTCTAAAGCGCAATACCATAAGAATAAAGAATAAAAGATACCCATTCTGCATCTCTTACTTAACGTCTCACACCACAACTAATTTTCCATAGGGTCTCATTGTAATGTTTTTGTTTGCGGCATAGAGATAAAGAACATTTACAACATGTATTTATGCATACATTTTTCACTGATCCAATATCTGCAATTTAAAACACAATTAACAAATATTTACCAGATTGAACTGTTTTTAATTTCATGTTTGCTTGACACCTATCAAAATTTAGAAAGTAAAAAGTAAAACCGCTTTGTGATTAGACCCATGATGTGTAAAATGAGACAGAATTAAATCTTATATCAACATGCATTTTTCTATAATCCCTTCCTAAAATGCTGTAGATTGAGAACCTGGTAAAGATAAACCAATGTATCCTGTAAAATTTGAAAAGCGGACTTGTTTTTTTTAATCTACCTCCTTAATCTGTAGGGCACGAGTATTCAAGGGAGATACTAGTGCTGTGAGTCCTCAAACACTTCCGTCCTATAAGGATTTAGGTAGACGTCATCATAGGGTCCACAATTTGTCCGGTCATCCCACAGTCAAAGAGGAAAGCATAGTGGCGAATTGTAAATGGGTCAACCACTAAACATCCAGTACGTTTTAAAATGAAAGGGTCATAAACTCTTTTGATAAACTTTTTCATAAGTTTAACAAAGATTGTATGAAAGTGATTACGAAATGTATAAATCACATCACCATAGAAGTCAGGTTGTAATAGTCCTTGTCGAAAAATAATTCTTAAATTACTTTTATATTTTAAAAGTAGATCAGGGTTACGATTTTTCGTCTGATACGCGTCAGATACTTCTTTAATTCGTTAATAATAAAACTGTGTAATCTATTTACTGTAAACATTTCCATTTTGGCTTCAGATGCGCTGTTCAAAGTTTTATTAGCAAGCTTTATTTCTGACACGTCAATTATGCTGCATTTCGACTGCAGTTGCAACTATCAGATTAGTCCGCTGCATAGCAGATGATGCACTCATGCTATGATTCTACGGCCGCACTCATTATCTTAGACATATATCAGGATCAAAGTCTTCTCCATGCTGAGTGCTTCTACAGTCTTAATGTTTGATTATATCAGAATAAAATCTTCTCCACTGCACAAATTGCACTTCTACAGTCGTAAAATGTTTGATTATATCAGGATAAAAGTCTGCTCAACTGCATATGCTGCACTGAAGCTGTGTTCTGAAGATGTTAGGCTTAAGTCACGATGTACATAGACATAGATAAGTCAAGATGTCAAGATGTACATATACATGTCTAAGTCACGTTGTACATAGACATGTCTAAGTCACGGTTCACATAGACATTTCTAAGTCACGATGTACATGGACATGTCAATTGCTACCATTCTGAATGCACATTCCTATCATGCTTCATATACCTAGAGAACTCCCCCCCCCCCCCCCCCCCCCCTCCACACACACACAAAACACTATACCCTGTTTATAACTTTTATTATATTATATGATTGGAATGACTGAAATCGTAGGTGATTCTAATTGAGTATATGAATGTAGTATTTGTATTGCTGGCGAAAACTCAGAAACACTGGTTAAACACTGAGTAATGTTTATTGTATATGGTTGATTGTGTATATATGAATTAAAAAAAAAAAGTTAAACACGACAACTAAAATTGACCGTCCACATAGACTTAAGCATATATGCTCTGAAGAGCTAAACATAAAATCACACAAGATAAGAAAAAACTCCTGTAAATATTTCAATTCGAACAGAGTAATTTGATTACTAAATGTTTAAATCATATAACTGTTCGAGTATTTTCATCAATACATTCAAAATATTAAGAATTAGAGAAAGTCAATGTTATTGTTACGAAGTGCTTTTTGAATTGAATTGAATTGAATTGGATTTTATAGTCGCACCAACAGCTAAGGTCAAATGACGTCTTTCCAGCTTCCATTGATGGAGGAAGACCCCAGGTGCCCCTCCGGGAAATTTTCGTGCACGGGCGGGTACCTGGGTAGAACCACCGACGTTCCGCAAGCCAGCTGGATAGCTTCCTCAAATAAAAGTGCTTTTTGAAGACGTGAAAATAATTAAATTAATTTCATGGCAAGAAAAGCACAAACATGTTCAGTGAATGTACGTACAACTCTAAAGAAACAAGACACATTTCATGCATCACATGAAAAAATACAGTGGTGTAGCTAGACATAAATGGATGTGCATTTACTGACATAAGTAGAAAGTCTCTAAGTGAGTTATGGTGTATTTATTTTCGGGGACTTGTCGACAGCTGGAGCTAGGATTTCTTGCTGATAACAAACATGTTGAGAAATATTTAATGTAATTTGAATGGTAATACGTTTTAGTACAATCTCGTGTTCATTATTGATTAGTACGTAATGATTTGAGACTTTATTATTTTTAGCAAGAAAGTTTTGGCATACGAGGCAATTATATACGCGACTGATATAACATTTACGTCAAATCACTTTTACTTGATGTAACAAAATCATACTAATACAAAGGCTATTATATAAAACATTAATGTATTTACTCAAAACATAATTGAAATATTGAAATGTTGGTTAAACGGGTTATCAACAGATACATGAGAGGAAGAAGAAACCACGACAAGTCTGGATAAATTCCTCTTTTTTCGTTTGAATATTTATAATAAATTTTAAAACGTTAACTTTCATCGGTTTCCTTTACATGGATAATAACACTTTTACTTCTACTATATGAACACTAATAGTCTTTATTTACAGAGGGAAACACACTTAGTTATATAAGTATTTTCCACGACGACCTCTATAATATGAAAAATAGAAATAACACAACGCAAAAAATTAAGTGAAGCTATGTAAATATTTACATAGCTATTGAAACTAAACTTCCAAACTCTGCACTTTACAAATTTTCGTTTAAAAATAGGTTTTTGACATAATAATACAATTTCGAAACCTGCGCGTGATGTCGCTTCCTGTCAAGAATGAGAAACATGGTCCTATAGAAATCACAGCACCCAAACGCAATGGTACCGTAGATCCGCACTGTACCACACACAAAGAGTAAATTAAAAATACAATGAGAAAGACAATACACAACAGCAATAGTGGCGAAGAAGAGAGGGTTATCGACTTGGAACGGTCAGTGGGCAATATGGCCCACCGGTTAGCTTTATTCGATTTTAAGTGTACACAACCTCGCTATTATCCTGTCTTCAGTCCTCAAATTGGCAAGTATAAAAAAGTACATCCTGACAAAAGGAAATCTCTTACAATAAAGTCCACATCCAGAGAAATTAGGAAACGATATACGTATATGTTATTGCAAAGATATATATATAGAAATAACATAAGTAGAACACCTCAGGATGTATCCATGATTGTACTGAACAACTACAGCAGTTGCAGCCCAAGAGAAAACCAGACTAGCGTACGACCAGAAAACCCGCGGGACAAAGGTTCATGCACCAGTCTCCACTTTCAGTGTTTAGAAGATGCAATCATGGAGTCCCACGAGGTTTCCGGCCATCGGCCATGAGTCAAGTGAAGCGCAGTGACTGACTGTAGAGGGGTCAATCACCAAACATGAAGTGCGCTGTAATACTAAAGGGTCGTATCCTTTTCCGCTGAATTTCGTGATTGATTTTGTAAAGGGGTCAAGAAATCCATCAGACAACTTTTACTTGCGGTGTACTGAGATCACATCTCCACAGAATAACTGTTGTGCTATTCCTGGTCGCAGGACTATTTTTTGTTGATATTTTACTTTCCCGACAAGTTTTTGTTGCGGCGATAGAACGTTGAGAAACATCTAAGTAGTTTATGATAAAGAAAACCATGCTGAAGAAGTTTACTTGTAATAAATTGATTTCGATAATTGAAATCATTACATGCCCTAGCAAAACGAAATAGCTGGGAGATATTTGTATGAACGGTATGATGTAGCACGAGTAACGTCCCCATCTAAATGTATATAGTTAACGTTGTCAAAGTAAAAGTCATCTCTCTTATCATAGATTTTAGTATATATGTTATCATTTGAAATCGAGAGATTGAAGATCGAGGAATGCTGCTCACATTTATGGAATCCGAACTGTTGGCTTTATTCAACGTTAGCTCTGGTGGATAAATATTAGTTACCATATGAACAAAAAACGGAGTATCAATATTGAGTATGTCATCCAGATACCGAGATGTATTATTAAATAAATCAATAATGTTTCTCTGGCTAGCAGGTGACAAACTCAACATAAATTCTCTTTCATAACAGTATAAAAACAAATCTCCGACACGTGGCGCACAGTTAGTTCCCTTAGGAATACCAACAACTTGTCGGTAAATGGTTTTACGATATCTAATAAAGCTGTTATGCAAACGAAAAGATAACGCTCTAAAAACATCGGCACAAGCCTACAAGTTATATTTATCATTAGGGGCGTTTCTAAAGAAACCCTGACATTATTATAAGCAAGACAAGCAGTACCTTCCCTAGCAAATGTCTTCTGTTCCGTATAAGCTGAATCAATTTATCTTTGATCAGATTATATGGTAGAGTGGTGTACAAAGTGGAAAAACGTAGGTGCTTATAGTTTAGGCATGGACATGCTTACACCGTAACCTATCAAGGACTTCTCCAGAGTTTTTGACTGATCAAACAGATTGATTACTGAATTTTCAAACACCTTTTCGCAATATTTTACAAAATTTTCCTTAATCGGGGAAAGGCCAGCGGTCAGCCGTTTTGACACATTAGTAGTAGTGGTACATGAACTAGAATTTGCGATAACATGTGCCTTGCGCGGATTTTTATGAAGTTTTGGAATCCAGTATATAGTGGGGAGCTATATCTTTCTCCAGCAAGTATGTGGTAAGACAAGCAGAAGTGCTCCCTGGCTCTGCATTCAAAGACTTTAAGTACTGATATAGTGCAGTCGTCAGACAACAATGATATTGGTTGAAGACTTTGTTTGCAGGAATTAGAGCAAATTTAGTATGAAGATATGATTCTGGATTCCCTTCTTCAGGTGACGTAAATTATGAGATAGCCGTCGTGGAAGCAGAGAGGAATTAGACTCATAACATTTTATCCGTAGTTCGAATATTTAAAAAAAAAGTTTCATCTAGACTGTAAGTGCTCTTTTATCTGCGTTTTCAGGTTTACACCACTGAGTACAAAAATATTTCAATGAATCCGCAATTTCATTACGGGTTAGGGTTAGAGTCACACATTAATGTGAATTAATACGATATTAAGGTGGATCACGAACCAGCATAACCATAATGTGAGAGTCCAAATAACTATGGTTGTTGTCTTCGAGATTGTTTATGCTCTAGTAACTAAAAAGAAATTTTTAATCTTAAGTATTTATGTTCTATAATAAAGTGTTCCAGATGGATCTGTAGCATACGTGGCTATACTTGCAAACATAAACCTATCAGCAACAACGTTCAATGCATACCGTATTTATATTTTATATCCGCCGCTCTAATCCCTTCTCACCTATTAAAAACAATACAAGAAACAGAAAACGATACTTTTAAAAGAATAATAACCGGAAATTGCTTTAGTTCAACACGCCCTCACATTCTCGTTTTGGAAAATTCAGCGCTTCCGGCGACTAAAATATAGGATCAATATAGTAAACCATATTGTTTATTGTTAAACTTCGTGAAGCAATGGAGTATTTGAATAATTCTATCAATAAAACGTAAGTTTGGTAATTTGATCTGCTTAAAGAAAGCAGATTAAAAAAGTCGAACAGGAAATGTAGAATTTACAGTCCACCACAAGTAGATATAAAAGTCGAATAGGAAATGTAGCATTCGAGTATCACAGTCAACCAAAAAGACGCAGAGAAACAAACAATAATTGCTGAGATGAATAAAAGGCAAGGTGTATGACATCACACACATAAAACAGTTGACATTAGGACCGGTGTCACGTGGTAATCATACGCTCTCTTAAAAGTACACGCATGATGTACCTAATTAAAACCGTATTTCTCAATGAATAATGTATGCGTCTTGATTCGGTTTGCGGCAAAATTCGTGAAAAATATCATTCTTTTAATAGGAAGTATATTTCGTTAGAAATAAAAACAGTTTGCCTGAATAAAACGGATTTTACTAACAGCTTTCTTCACAAAAATAGCGTTTTTATGTCAATACTGCACTGTTATAAGCCCTTATTTCTCGTTCATTGCCTTTATCATTTAATATTTATGTTTATATTTGTTTTCTTTTACGTTAATGGTCTCTATTAGAAATATTTATTTCATTTTGGTAGTAACTGAACCGATTTTACCTAGCCCAATCCGTCAGAGCCATTTTGGAGCTTTTAAACAGCGCATTCGAAGCAGCAGTTTGAACCCTTATATGTTTGGTAAATACACTCAAGTGATATGAAAACGCAATACAGGAATTTCCGCTATATATTGTATATACTGCACACTTAATTGCACATACTATTCCAAAGAAATCCCAAGATGTTTTTTTAAAAAGAAAGTTGCAGTTAACTAGAGAAAGGACACAACTGTGATGTTGTAGACGTTTTAATCACACTACACTTTGTAACAAGAACTTCATAAATGTTTAAGTAGCTCTTTGAACAATTGAGCTAGTTCAGTACTGTATTTAACGTAAATAGTTTGCAAAATGTTGCATCCTAAGTTATGCTCACATGATTAAGCCAAACGCGTACTCTGTGAATAATGAAACATTGAAGGAATACTATTTGCTGTATTATTTGTTGTTTTAGTATTTTTTCCAAAAGAAAAGGTCTTACATAGCCATGTACCATTCGATTAAAAGCAGCATATTGTACATACAATATATAGCGGAAATTCCCGTATTGCGTTTTCCTATCACTTGAGTGTACTTGGAACATTACACTCTAAATATCCTTAACTGGCAAACACTCTTATAATATCCGTTTTCAATGCTTTGCATTTGAAACACAGTTATAGATTTTAATTAATTTAGATTTTAATACACCTTCACTCCTGAACATGGATGGTTTTGCCCGAAAAAGAAAAGAAAACGGTAGTATGTAATGGTAAGCTTATTTTTCTGTTACTATAAAGTATTTCATATTGATATTAGTTTAGAAATCTGTGAGAATGATTTTTGACTCTGTGTGAAATTTGAAAGAACAGTATGTGAATTTACTATTATTTTTCGAATAAAAACATTTAAATGTTTTAGATTTAAAAAAAAATAAAATCTGCTAGTTAAATTATTTTTATTATAACAAATAAGCATTACATGAAATGCAAACACAATTTAAAAATAATTAGAAATAGTGTTTAAAATTGTTCATCGGAGCCTTGAACACATTTTGCAATTATAAGAAATATTGCACATTTTAGTCTTTCATAAAATTATGTCAGGACCTCAAACAATATTTTCCACAGTAGGGGATTAACATGTTTGTTATCGTCTCTAGCCGTAAAATGTCGGTGATCTTTTCATCACGGTGTCATGTCTTTAAAAGGACAAACAAATGAACTTACAACGCATTTGCAAAAAAAGTTGAAACATTAATAAATACAGTAAGGAAAAAACACAACACAAATTAAAGAAAGAAAGAAAGAAAATGCCTATACAACCAATCAAACGCAAGAACGAACGAAAGCATTATAAGTAAGTCAGGAAATGTTGTCAACACATTTGTTTTTTACTTTTCCGATATACTCAGCGAGAACTATCACAGAAGGTGGTGAAAACCCTTGTGGTTGTTTTTCTATAACCGACATGGCCGATGAGGATGGGCAGAATCAAGAATAATAAATGTCTAAAATAAGCATATATAATTAATAATGTATATATAATGTAAGATGAACATAAAAGTCGCTGAAAGGTGACCTACCTGTGACTAAAATAATCCAATTACTCTTGTAATTTCATATTCCGGCTGCCTAGCGGGTTGTGTTGAATCTACGGAATAAAAATGAACGAGCACTAAATTAATATTCGTACTTGTTCGTACGACAGATGTTTCGTACCCATATCGGTACATGTCGTAATTTTCGTTTTTTTGCGTGAAAAACAAAAGTATTTCATTGAAATAAATGCGTAATGTAAAGGAAGTTATTGTTATTTCAATCAAACAAATAGAAATACTCAAAGATGTTTAATTAATAAAGAAATCTGAGTGCGATAATTGATGGTAAATGTATAAACAAATCTTGGTGGAGACCATGGAGGTATTGACTTGACTGGTACTTTTATCACCTGAAATAGTGTATACGTTGAACACTTAAATGTGTTTGAACACTTAAATGATTTTTTGTTTTTAGAGAATAATTCTTCTGTAATGCTAGGTATTATACGTAAGTTATTTGTTATGTAGTTGTTATCAAGTAAGTGTTAATTCAAATATCCATTTTAAATCTGATGAAAGTCATTGTAAGTAGTTAATAAATAAAAGTTTGATCATCATTTGGCGTTTGTCTTGTGTCCTAATACCATTTTATGGATTAATGTTGAACTTGCATGAACTTATGTGATATCAGAAATATGTGTGTGATTTAGAGAATATTATTATAAAACTATGCTCACATTCGTATCTCATCTTGGTTATTGTTAGGAAGACATCAACTGAAGAAGACATCTGACTGCGACTGGCCGGTGACAATGCTGACATAACAGGAAGCTGGATGGTTTTCAATCATTAACATGGGCTGCTGTAGTATACATCGGGATCTGGTATCATTGCCTCAATTACACTACAGATAAGACGTGACTGTCAGTGTGAATGACATATTGATATTATATAATTGTACAAGGCAAAAGTGGCACTCACTCCTGTCTCTAGAAATGTGACTGGCACTAGCATGTTGATATAATGGTAAACTGCATGATTGCAATTCACTCACTCGCAATTTTGTAGTAGATATCCGACTGGATTGGCACTGGCATGTTGATATAATAGTATATTGGATGATTGCCATTCACTCATTTAGACTTCATTATTACATATCTGACTGGATTGGCACTGGCATGTTCATACAATAGTACACTGGATGATTTTCATTCTCTCATTCACACTTGAATATTGCACATCTGAATGGATTGGCACTGGCATTTTCATAGAAAATGCACTGGATGATTGCCATTCACTCATTTACACTTCTGTATTACACATCTGACTGGATTGGAACTGGCATCTTCATATAATAGTACATTGGACGATTGCCATTCTCTCATTCACACTTAAATATTGCACATCTGAATGGATTCGCACTGACATTTTGATATAATAGTATACTGGATGATTACCATTCACTCATTTACACTTCTTTATTACACATCTGACTGGATTCGCACTGACATTTTGATATAATAGTATACTGGATGATTGTCATTCACTCATTTACACTTCTTTGTTACATAACTAACCGGATTGGGACTGGAATTTTGATATAATAGTATACTGGATGATTGCCATTCACTCATTTACACTTCTGTATCATGTGTATTACACATCTGACTGGATTGGAACTGGCATGTTCATATGATAATACACTGGATGTTTGCCATTTACTCATTTACACTTCTGTATTACACATCTGACTGGATTGACACTGGCATTTTGATATAATAGTACACTGGATGACTGCCATTCACTCATTTACACTTCTGTATTACACATCTGACTGGATTGGCACTGGCATGTTTATATAATAGTACACTGGATGTTTGCCATTTACTCATTTACACTTCTGTATTACACATCTGACTGGATCGGTACCGGCATGTTTATATAATAGTACACTGGATTATTGTCATACACTCATTTACACTTGTTTATTACATATCAGACTGGATTGGAACTGGCATTTTGATATAATAGTACACTGGATTATTGCTATACACACATTTACACTTCTGTATTACACATCTGACTGGATTGGCACCGGCATGTTAATATAATAGTAAAGTGGATGATTGCCATTCACACATTTAACTTCCTTATTACATATATTACTGGATTGGCACTGGCATTTTTATATAATAGTATACTGGACGATTGCCATTCAGTCATTTACACTTCGTTATTACTTATATTACTGGATTGGCACTGGCATTTTGATATAATAGTATACTGGATGATTGTCATTCAATCATTTACACTTGTTTAATACATATCAGACTGGATTGGCACAGGCATTTTGATATAATAGTACACTGGATGATTGCCATCACTCATTTACACTTCGTTATTACTTATATTACTGGATTGGCACTGCCTTTTTGATATAATAGTATACTGGATGATTGTCATTCAATCATTTACACTTGTTTATTACATATCTCACTGGATTGGCACAGGCATTTTGATATAATAGTATACTGGACGATTGTCATTCACTCATTTACTGTACTTCTGTATTAAACAACTGAATGGATTGGAACTGGAATGTTGATATAATAGTACACTGGATGATTGCCATTCACTCATTTACACTTCGTTATTACTTATATTAATGGATTGGCACTGGCATTTTGATATAATAGTATACTGGATGTATGTCATTCACTCATTTACACTTCTTTATTACATATCTGACTGGATTGGCACAGGCATTTTGATATACTAGTACACTGGATGATTGCCATTCACTCATTTACACTTCTGTATTACACATCTGACTGGATTGGGACTGACATGTTCATATAATAGTATACTGCACGATTGCCATTCACTCATCTACACTTCTGTATTACACATCTGACTGGATTGGAACTGGAATCTTCATATAATAGTACATTGGTCGATTGCCATTCACTCATCTACACTTCTGTATTACACATCTGACTGGATTGGAACTGGAATCTTCATATAATAGTACATTGGACGATTGCCATTCACTCATCTACACTTCTGTATTACACATCTGACTGGATTGGGTCTGACATGTTCATATAATAGTATACTGCACGATTGCCATTCACTCATCTACACTTCTGTATTACACATCTGACTAGATTGGAACTGGAATCTTCATATAATAGTACATTGGACGATTGCCATTCACTCATCTACACTTCTGTATTACACATCTGACTGGATTGGCACTGTCATGTTCGTATACTAGTACATTGGATGATTTCCATTCTCTCATCTACACTTAAATATCACACATCTGAATAACCTGGCACTGGCATTTTGATATACTAGTATACTGCATGATTGCCATTCACTCATTTACACTTCTTTATTACACATCTGACTGGATTGACACTGGCATTTTGATATAATGGTACAGTGGATGATTGCCGTTCACTCATCTACACTTCTGTATTACACATCTGACTGGATTGGCACCGGCATGTTCATATTATAGTACTCTGGATGATTACCATTCACTCATTTACATTCACTAATACTGACTGTTGTAGATGGCAAACTGTATATATTGATATGTTACAGTAAGTGGGACAATTCCCATTCACTAATACTGACTGTTGTAGATGGCAAACTGGAGATGTTGATAAGTTACAGTAAGCGGGACAATTCCCATTCACTAATATTGGCTTTTGTAGATGGCAAACTGGAGATGTTGATATGTCATAGTAAGCGGGACAATTCCCATTCACTAATATTGGCTGTTGTTAATGGCAAACTTGAGATGTTTATATGTTATAGTAAGCGGGACAATTCCTATTCACTAATAATGGCTGTTGTCGATGACAAACTGGAGATGTTGATATGTCATAGTAAGCGGGACAATTCCAATTCACTAATATTGGCTGTTGTAAATGGCAAACTTGAGATGTTTATATGTTATAGTAAGCGGGACAATTCCCATTCACTAATATTGGCTGTTGTCGATGGCAAACTGGAGATGTTGATATGTCATAGTAAGCGGGACAATTCCCATTCACTAATACTGGCTGTTGTAGATGGCAAACTGGAGATGTTGATATGTTACAGTAAGCGGGACAATTCCCATTCACTAATACCGGCTGTTGTAAATGGCAAACTTGAGATGTTTATATGTTATAGTAAGCGGGACAATTCCCATTCACTAATATTGACTGTTGTAGATGGCAAACTTGATATGTTGATATGTTACAGTAAGCGGGACAATTCCCATTCACTAATATTGACTGTTGTAGATAGCAAACTGGAGATGTTTATATGTTATAGTAAGCGGGAAAATTCCCATTCACTAATATTGGCTGTTGTTAAAGGCAAACTTGAGATGTTTATATGTTATAGTAAGCGGGACAATTCCAATTCACTAATATTGGCTGTTGTCGATGATAAACTGGAGATGTTGATATGTCATAGTAAGCAGGACAATTCCCATTCACTAATATTGGCTGTTGTAAATGGCAAACTTGAGATGTTTATATGTTATAGTAAGCGGGACAATTCCCATTGACTAATATTGGCTGTTTTCGATGGCAAACTGGAGATGTTGATATGTCATAGTAAGCGGGACAATTCCCATTCACTAATACTGGCTGTTGTAGATGGCAAACTGGAGATGTTGATATGTTACAGTAAGCGGGACAATTCCCATTCACTAATACCGGCTGTTGTAAATGGCAAACTTGAGATGTTTATACGTTATAGTAAGCGGGACAATTCTCATTCACTAATATTGACTGTTGTATATGGCAAACTGGATATGTTGATATGTTACAGTAAACGGGACAATTCTCATTCACAAATATTGGCTGTTGTAGATGGCAAACTGGATATGTTGATATGTTACAGTAAGCAGGACAATTCCAATTCACTAATACTGGCTGTTGTAGATGGCAAACTGCACATTTTGATATGTTATAGTAAGCGGGACAATTCCCATTCACTAATACTAACTGTTGTAGATGGCAAACCGGAGATGTTGATATGTTATAGTAAGCGGGACAATTCCCATTCACTAATATTGACTGTTGTAGATGACAAACTGGAGATGTTGCTATGTTATAGTAAGCGGGACAATTCCCATTCACTAATTTTTGCTGTTGTAGATGGCAAACTGGAGATGTTGATATGTTACAGTAAGCGGGACAATTCCCATTCACTATTACTGACTCTTGTAGGCAATCTGCAGATGTTGATATGTTAAAGTAAGTAGGACAATTCCCATTTACTAATATTGGCTGTTGTAAATGGCAAACTGCAGATGTTGATATGTTATAGTAAGAGGGACAATTCCCATTCACTTATATTGGCTGTTGTAGATGGAAAACTGCATAAATTATGATGATATGTTATAGTAAGCGGGATTATTCTGGCTGTTGCAGATGACAAACTGCATATGTTGATATATTATAGTAAGCGGGACAATCCCCATTCACTTATATTTAAGAAAGTTCTATTTCTATTCTAATACCCCTAAAATGTGAAAATAACGCACACATCTGAAATCTTTCGCATTGCTTTGCTTAAACGCTCATTTCACCAAGGATTGTTTTGGTCGCGAGAGTACCCGATCCTTTTTCTGGTCGATCGGCCGCATTTTTGCGAAAATAATTGGGAACGTGCGAGCACTGTCCCGCACTACCCTATACATTCGGGGGAAGATCTGGCGCGATCGCCTCAGTCCTCCGAGGGTCGGGTACCGAAAAAGTGATCGGCTACTGTTTTTAAAAATGTTGAAAAACAGATGCCGATCAAAAACCGCCGGCCCGGGGTCGTCTTGGTCGTCCGAGGGTCCCCTGAAGGTCCCCTTGTCTCGCCCGCCCTCTGGAGCTTTCGTATAGCCTCTGCAGCTCTCTACCGAGGGTCGTGCGTAGTGTCTGCAGAGTGTAAGCACCCGACCCTCACCAGATCCTCGGACGACCGACCCGCATGTGCCCGTAAGTGCCCGATCACCCCCGCAGGTAGCCGACCTCCGTGCTGACGTGTGCCAAAATAGCCAGATTAAGGGCGATCCGCGGCCGAGATTAAACGATCAATCAGATCTTCGCCCGCTCTTCGCGCGAGAGTAGCTGAGGGTAGCCGAGAGTAGCCGAGAGTAGCCGAGAGTAGCCGGTTAAGCCCCGAAATAATCCGATTAGGGCGACCTATATAAATAGGGGTCCCAGAGAGCAGCAGACCATAACCCGCTTCGACATCGACCACGCAACACCTCTACAATTCGACGCTCTACGGACCAACGCTATGCCCAGGGGACAGTAGACTGCCTCCAAGGGGAAAAAGGCCAGTACCAGGCCTGCACGATCACCAACGCCGCCGGTTTCTGACACAGACTCGGAGGTTCCTGCCGACGTTCCTCCCGAGGTTCCTGTCGAGGTTCCTGCCGCTCGAGGTCTGTCTCCCCTCGACGAAGAAGAGACAGATCCCCAGAAGAAGGCAAAGAAGGCAAGGAAGACTGTCAACATGTCTGCCACTGAAGAGAAGAAGATGGTGGACTTCATCCAACAGAACCCCTGCCTCTACGACAAGTCCAAGAGAGATTGGCTGAACAAGACGGTCAGGGATGAGCTGTGGAGGACCCAGGTGGATGTGATGCAACGGACCAGAGAAGAGCTGACCCTCTGGTACGAGTCCATCCGGACCCGACTCTCTCGTCTGAGGTAAACCAAGTCCGGCCAGGGAGCAGTCCGTATCACAGACAGAGACCAGTAAGTATCTACAATTATTTAATAATTTTATTAAAAACATTTTTATTTCAGCTTGCCAGTTTTATTTGTCATGTTGTCTTTCATATGTTGCAGTAATGTTAACTGTTGAAATGTATAATAATTTATTTTAAAATGATTTTAACGTATTTTTTGACATTTTATTTTAATAATGCCAAAGTAATGCATGGCTTTGTAATAATGTTGTTTATTTTTTAAACATAATTTATAGAGTTAATATTATTCTTCATTTCTGTAAAATCTGTGTTTATGTGACAATACAGTCAAATATTATTATGACATTATTATGATTTTTGCAAACATTTGGTACAAATAGTTGTTTTAATTTCTGTAGTGTTTTAATTATTTTATTTTTCATAATAATCTATTAATTGGTGCTTGTCTATGACAGTACAGTCATACCACATTATTATAATACATGTTTATTATGTGTGGAAATATTTTTTTACTGTTTATATAATATTTCTTTTAATTTGTGTCTTTTCAGATGGATCCTGGACAACTTCTCCTTCCTGATCCCCCACATGATAGAGGTTTCCAGGAGGAACACTGTCTCTCTGAAGGCGAAGGCGGCAGCTGCAGCTGGAGCGCCCCTGGCCGCGGCCTCTACCTCGACCTCCGTAGAGGTGATCCCTGAACCATATGACGACTTCATCCTGGACGTTCCGGAGATGCCTGACATCCCACCCTCTCAACCAACGTCGGAGTCTTCTTTGCTGCCACGCCCGTCTCACACCGAGACACCTACGACCGTCCGCAGGGGCAAGAAGAGGCCAGCTCCGGCCGCCGACGACTCTACTAAGCGCGCCATCGACGAGATGCAGTCCCAGAGGGAGCAGAGCAACGAGTTAACCCAGCTCTCCAGGGACCTGCTGCAGACTCTACGGCCCACCAACAGCCTAGACAAGTATCACCTGTGCGGCTACCTGTCCAGCCAGTTCAACGAGGTACGCCCAGAGATCTGGAAACGTTACAGGACCAGATTCTTCCTGCTCTGCGACGAGATGGTAACGGAGAATGATGCAGCTAACGCCGCCGAACGTCAGGGTCAGCAGCAGCAGCCTCAGCAGCAGCAGCAGCAGCATGTCCACAACCCGTACGGTCTCCTTCTGCCTACTGTCCAGCAGCAACAGGACCAGTGCCAGTGGCAGCCTCCCCCTAGCCAGTGGGGCACCCAGACGTATCCCGGAGTGCTTGTCGACCAACAGCCTGACCAACAGCCTGGTGCATCCTCCTCTGATGACAAGCAGCCTGATGCCTCCTCTGACCAGCCGCCCTCTGATGACCAGTAGTGATATAAACATTCTGTCTGACATTTGGATTATTTTAACAAACATTGGATTTGGATTACAAAAGAGACTTTATGTAAATAATGTAAATATTGCAAATATGTTATTAAATTGTTTTGTGGTTTATTATTAAACTTTTGAAAATGTATATCAAATGTCTTTGTTCAATTAAAAAATGTGTTGCAAATGAAAAAAAAAAGAAAAAAAAAGGGCAACTTCAAAACAGCAAAAAAATTGCTTCAAATATCTATTATTAAAGTTGCCCTTTTATTTTATTTTATTATTATTATTTTTTTTGGTGTTTGACAAAAAAAAAAAAAAAAACACACACAAGTTCACTAACTAATTGAAGCCAAATTTATAGTTTCAATTTAGTAAGTGAACTTGTGTTTTTTTTAATTTCATTTTGTCACTGTTTCTTGGAAGTGTATGGGCTTTATTTTCCAAAGTACAAAGTTATTTTAATTTACAAAGTTATTATTTACAAAGTCATTTACAAAGTTATTTACAAAGTTATTTACAAGTTACAAAGTCAAAACAGTATACAAGAGTCTTTCAATACACATTTAAGCAGAATGTGAATATCTCTAGTTGTCTCTGGGCTGAAGAGCTCTATCCTGCCAAGGAACCGACCCAGCTGGACTGTTGAAGTAGTGCTTGAGATAGTCCCTCTGGTTCTTTCCTTCAACATTGTCCCTGTTGTGGCCAAGGTTTTGGGCAAGGTCATGCATCACATGTCCATTTCTCCACTCTCCTGGGATGAGGTTGTGGTCTTCATCTTCCTTATCCAGTTCTGCATTCTGCATCTGTGGGTACCTCATCCTCATGATGTTTTGAATAATCACACTTGCTTCCACATTCAGTCTGCTTCAGGGGTCACTTGCATAGGCATAAGCATACACCGCCACCGGCTAGCCATAATCCCGAAGGCGTTCTCCACAACACGTCTGCCCCTGGATATCCTGTAGTTGCAGATGGCCTCCTCTTCTTCTTGAGTAGGGCTTCATCATGTAGTCACGTAAAGCAAAGGCATCATCCCCCAGGAAGAAGTAGGGCACATCAACGTCATCGTTGGGCATAGGCGCTGGAGCAGGCAGATTCAGCATACCCTCTTCAATGCACTCCTTCAGCTCTGATGCATTGAAGATCTGCGCGTCAGACATATGTCCATACCCACCAACATCAATCCATAGAAATCTGTAGTTGGCGTCGACCAGAGCCATCAGCACCACAGAGCAGAACTTCTTGTAGTTGTAGTACAGCGACCCACTGTTAGGAGGTTTCTTGATTGTGCAATGCTTACCATCCAGAGCTCCAAGGGCGTGTGGCACATTCCATCTCTACTCAAATTCATCAGCGATCTGTTTCCATTCTTCAGCAGTTACAGGACAGGGGAGAACTTCATCTCTGTACTCTTCTACAATGGCCTCGGTCACAATAGGAATGAAGGCAGCAACTGTATGGCGTGACACTCTGAAGGAATAGGACACGGTTGGGTAGCTCTCACCAGTCGCCAGGTATCGCAAGGTGGCGGCCAGCTTCACCCCAGGATCTATCGCCAGCCTGTAGTTGGTGTCCATCTTCTGTATACGTGGACCAACCCGAGCCAGCATCTCATCAAACATCTCTGGAGGCATGCGCAGAAAGTTTCGGAAAGCAGCAGAATCACCGACCCTCATCTCTTGCATCAGTGCATCGTAGTTGCCGTAGTGTAGCCTTCTGTCATCACCCAGCCATGGAGTACACCAAAACCTGGAACATAGTAATAATAATTGTTATTAAATACAACAGCAAGGGAGATATTTAAACAAAATTATTGTAAATGATAAGAAATTTATACAGAACAATATCAATGCCAGAGAATTAAAACCCAAATGTTTTAATGAAACAAAACACATGTAAAAATCCTTTAAAATGTCACAAAGAATTAATTGTTACTAAATACAACAGCAAGACATATATTTACTCAAAATTATTATAAATAATAATAAATTTACAAATTAATACCAATGCCAGAGAATTATAAACCAAATATAAAATAAAAACTGCACATTTTTCTCAGAACAGGTACTGCAACAAAACACACTTGAAAACCCTTTAAAAAGTCACAAAAACTTACTTCTTTTTGGCATATTTTCTCTTGGTCCTTGGCCTCCTCCTCAGCATATTTCCTAATGTAATAACATTTTGCTGTGCTATGGCAGAACGAAGTTGTAGAGCTACAACAAGCCCCAGCACTGCTTGTTGGTCCATGACCTTCCCTGGCTGGTCAGAAAGTGATGAACGGCTTCGATCTGACTCGGTTTATATAGTCGGGCCTTTAAAAACACCGATCTCCGGCCGATCTAGGCAAATTTGGGCGGCCGAAGAACGTCCGAAGATCGTTTAAATCGTCCGAAGACCGTTTACTTTCGGCTACCTGCGTCAACATACGCCTACATTCGGCCACTCTCGCGCGAAGAACGGCGGAAGAACGGCGGAAATCGGCCGAAAGCGTCCTCTCTCGAGCCGGGATCGCCCATTTTCGGCCTCTCTCGGCCGAACAACGCGCGAAGATCGCTCACTTGCGCGCGAGAAGCGGGTCTCTACCGGGCCTTTGCCGGGCCTTTGCCGTGTACCTGCGGGTACTTGTGCGAACTTTCGCATACTTGCGCCCCGGAAACGTGTCGATCGCGCGAGGAACGTCCGAGAATCGTCCCCACGCCATGGTCCATTGGTCGGGACTCAATCGGGTCAAAAAAAGGGGGCGATTGGAGGCGATTCAGGACGACAATCGGGCATATCAAAAAATTGATTGATCGGGGACAATCTGGTCCAGATCGGGCCTATTGGAAAAAAACAATCCTTGGTGAAATGACCCCTTAAATTACTCTCCTAGCGTTGCATACGTTACAATGCGTAATGCGCAATGCGCAATGCTTTTTCTCCTAACGTTGCAAAAATTACAGTGATATATCGTTCAATATAACGAGATATTTTAAACTAGGCTATATAGTGCGGGTGTATTAGAATGGCTGTAGTAGATGGCAAACTGTATATGTTGATATATTATAGTAAGCGGGACAATTCCCATTCTATAGTATAGACCATTGATGATGGCGTGGGAGGGCAATGACGAACTGTACATACTGAAGGAATACTGATATAATAGTAAGCGGGACAATTCCCATTTTATAATACTGTCTGTTGTAGATGGCAAACTGCTGATGTAGATATGTTATAGTAAGCGGGACAATTCCCATTCACTAATATTGGCTGTTGCAGATGGCAAACTGGAGATGTTGATATGTTATAGTAAGCGGGACAATTCCAATTCACTAATACTGGCTGTTGTAAATGGCAAACTGGAGATGTTTATATGTTATACTAAGCGGGACAATTCCCATTCACTATCATTGGCTGTTGTAGATGTCAAACTGGAGATGCTGATATGTCATAGTAAGCGGGACTATTCCCATTCACTACCATTGGCTGTTGTAGATGTCAAACTGGAGATGTTTATATGTTATAGTAAGCGGGACAATTCCCATTCACTAATACTGGCTGTTGTAAATGGCAGACTGGAGATGTTGATATATTATAGTAAGCGGGACAATTCCCATTCACTAATACTGGCTGTTGTAAATGGCAAACTGGAGATGTTGATATGTAATAGTAAGCGGGACAATTCCCATTCACTAATACTGGCTGTTGTAAATGGCAAACTGGAGATGTTTATATGTAATAGTAAGGGGGACAATTCCAATTCACTAATATTGGATGTTGTAGATGTCAAACTGGAGATGTTTATATGTTATAGTAAGCGGGACAATTCCCATTCACTAATACTGGCTGTTGTAAATGGCAAACTGGAAATGTTTATATGTTGTAGTAAGCGGGACAATTCCCATTCACTAATTCTGGCTGTTGTAGATGTCAAACTGGAGATGTTTATATGTTACAGTAAGCGGGAAAATTCCCATTCACTAATACTGGCTGTTGTAAATGGCAAACTGGAGATGTATATATGTTATAGTAAGCGGGACAATTCTCATTGACTTATACTGGCTGTTGTAGATGGAAAACTGCATAAATTATGTTGATATGTTATAGTAAGCGGTATTATTCCCATTCACTAATACTGGCTGTTGCAGATGACAAACTGCATATGTTGATATATTATAGTAAGCGGTACAATTCACATTCAATTATATTGGCTGTTGTAGATGGCAAACTGCAAATGTTGATATATTATAGTAAGCGGGAAAATTCCCATTCTGTAGTATAGACCATTGATGATGGCGTGGGAGGGCAATGAAGAACTGTACATACTAAAGTCATACTGGTATTATAGTAAGCGGGACAATTCCCATTTTCTAACACTGTCTGTTGTAGATAGCAAACTGCTGATGTAGATATGTTATAGTAAGCGGGACAATTCCCATTCATTATTGCGGATGACTCAAACCTGCTGCTGATGGTGGCAAAGGGAGGCACTGCAGAACTGCTGATGTACATGTTATAGTAAGCGGGCAATTCCTATTCACTGATATTTATAGATGTAGACACAATGGCTTTGTCAAAAGACATGCCATATTCATAATCAAAATATATAATGTAAGCGTGACAATTCCCATTCACTATTGGTGAAGAGAAGAATCTGCTACTGACGATGGCATATGGTAGTAAGCGGGACAATTCCCATTCACTATTGACGAAGAGACGAATCGGCTGCTGACGATGGCATATGGTAGTAAGCGGGACAATTCCTATTCACTATTGATGAAGAGACGAATCTGCTACTGACGATGTCATATAGTAGTAAGCGGGACAATTACCATTGACTATTGATGAAGAGACGATTCTGCAACTGACGATGGCATATGGTAGTAAGCGGGACAATTCCCATTCACTATTTATGAAGAGACGATTCTGCTACTGACGATGGCATATGGTAGTAAGTGGGACAATTCCAATTCACTATTTATGAAGAGACGAATCGGCTACTGACGATGGCATATGGTAGTAAGCGGGACAATTCCCATTCACTATTGATGAAGAGACGAATCTGCTACTGACGATGGCATATAGTATTAAGCGGGACAATTCCCATTCACTATTGATGAAGAGACGAATCTGCTGCCGACGATGGCATATGGTATTAAGCGGGACAATTACCATTCACTATTGATGAAGAGACGAATCTGCTACTGACGATGGCATATAGTAGTAAGCGGGACAATTCCCATTCACTATTAATGAAGAGACGATTCGGCTGCTGACGATGGCATATGGTAGTACGTGGGAAAATTCCCATTCACTATTGATGAAGAGACGAAGCGGCTACTGACGATGGCATATGGTAGTAAGCGGGACAATTCCCATTCACTATTGATGAAGACATAAATCTGCTACTGACGATGGCATATAGTAGTAAGCGGGACAATTCCCATTCACTATTGATGAAGAGACGAATCTGCAGCTGAAGATGGCATATGGTATTAAGCGGGACAATTCCCATTCACTATTGATGTAGAGACGAATCGGCTGCAGACGATGGCATATGGTAGTAAGTGGGACAATTCCCATTCACTATTAATCAAGAGACGAATCGGCTGCTGACGATGGCATATGGTAGTAAGTGGGACAATTCCCATTCACTATTGATGAAGAGACGAAGCGGTTACTGACGATGGCATATGGTAGTAAACGGGACATTTCCCATTCACTATTGATGAAGACATGAATCTGCTACTGACGATGGCATATGGTAGTAAGCGGGACAATTCCCATTCACTATTGATGAAGAGACGAATCTGCTGCTGACGATGGCATATGGTATTAAGCGGGACAATTCCCATTCACTATTGATGAAGAGACGAATCGGCTACTGACGATGACATATGGTTGTAAGCGGGACAATTCCCATTCACTATTGATGAAGAGACGAATCGGCTGCTGACGATGGCATATGGTAGTAAGTGGGATAATTCCCATTCACTATTGATGAAGAGACCAATATGCTACTGACGATGGCATATGGTAGTAAGTGGGACAATTCCCATTCACTACTGATGAAGACATGAATCTGTTACTGACGATAACATAATTATGGTTGTAAGCGGGACAATTCCAATTCACTATTGATGAAGAGACGAATCGGCTGCTGACGATGGCATATGGTAGTAAGTGGGACAATTCCCATTCACTATTGATGAAGAGACCAATCTGCTACTGACGATGGCAGATGGTAGTAAGGGGGACAATTTCCATTCACTATTGATGAAGAGACCAATCTGCTACTGACGATGGCATACGGTAGTAAGCGGGACAATTCCCATTCACTATTGATGAAGAGACGAATCTGCTACTGACGATGGCATATGGTAGTAAGCGGGACAAATCCCATTCACTACTGATAAAGAGACGAATCTGCTACTGACGATGGCATACGGTAGTAAGCGAGACAATTCCCATTCACTATTGATGAAGAGACCAATCTGAAGCTGACGATGGCATATGGTAGTAAGCGGGACAATTCCCTTTGACTATTTATGAAGAGACGATTCTGCTACTGACGATGGCATATGGTAGTAAGCGGGACAATTCCCATTCACTATTGATGAAGAGACGAATCTGCTACTGACGATGGCATATGGTAGTAAGTGCGACAATGTCCATTCACTATTGATGAAGAGACGAATCTGCTACTGACAATGACATATGGTAGTAAGTGGGACAATTCCCATTCACTATTGATGAAGAGACCAATCTGCTACTGACGATGGCATATGGTAGTAAGCGGGACAATTCCCATTCACTATCGATGAAGACATAAATCTGCTACTGACGATGGCATATAGTTGTAAGCGGGACAATTCCAATTCACTATTGATGAAGAGACGAATCGGCTGCTGACGATGGCATATGGTAGTAAGTGGGACAATTCCCATTCACTATTGATGAAGAGACCAATCTGCTACTGACGATGGCAGATGGTAGTAAGGGGGACAATTTCCATTCACTATTGATGAAGAGACCAATCTGCTACTGACGATGGCATACGGTAGTAAGCGGGACAATTCCCATTCACTATTGATGAAGAGACGAATCTGCTACTGACGATGGCATATGGTAGTAAGCGGGACAAATCCCATTCACTACTGATAAAGAGACGAATCTGCTACTGACGATGGCATACGGTAGTAAGCGAGACAATTCCCATTCACTATTGATGAAGAGACCAATCTGAAGCTGACGATGGCATATGGTAGTAAGCGGGACAATTCCCTTTGACTATTTATGAAGAGACGATTCTGCTACTGACGATGGCATATGGTAGTAAGCGGGACAATTCCCATTCACTATTGATGAAGAGACGAATCTGCTACTGACGATGGCATATGGTAGTAAGTGCGACAATGTCCATTCACTATTGATGAAGAGACGAATCTGCTACTGACAATGACATATGGTAGTAAGTGGGACAATTCCCATTCACTATTGATGAAGAGACCAATCTGCTACTGACGATGGCATATGGTAGTAAGCGGGACAATTCCCATTCACTATCGATGAAGACATAAATCTGCTACTGACGATGGCATATAGTTGTAAGCGGGACAATTCCCATTCACTATTGATGAAGAGACGAATCGGCTGCTGACGATGGCATATGGTAGTAAGTGGGACAATTCCCATTCACTATTGATGAAGACCAATCTGCTACTGACGATGGCAGATGGTAGTAAGGGGGACAATTCCCATTCACTACTGATTAAGAGACCAATCTGCTACTGACGATGGCATACGGTAGTAAGCGGGACAATTCCCATTCACTATTGATGAAGAGACGAATCTGCTACTGACGATGGCATATGGTAGTAAGCTGGGCAATTCCCATTCACTACTGATAAAGAGACGAATCTGCTACTGACGATGGCACACGGTAGTAAGCGGGACAATTCCCATTCACTATTGATGAAGAGACGAATCTGCTGCTGACGACGGCATATGGTATTAAGCGGGACAATTCCCATTCACTATTGATGAAGAGACGAATCTGCTACTGACGATGACATATGGTTGTACGCGGGACAATTCCCATTCACTATTGTTGAAGACACGAATCGGCTGCTGACGATGGCATATGGTAGTAAGTGGGACAATTCCCATTCACTATTGATGAAGAGACGAATCTGCTACTGACGATGGCATATGGTAGTAAGCTGGGCAATTCCCATTCACTATTGATGAAGAGACGAATCTGCTACTGACGATGACATATGGTTGTAAGCGGGACAATTCCCATTCACTATTGGTAAAGAGACGAATCTGCTACTGACGATGGCACACGGTAGTAAGCGGGACAATTCCCATTCACTATTGATGAAGAGACGAATCTGCTGCTGACGATGGCATATGGTATTAAGCGGGACAATTCCCATTCACTATTGATGAAGAGACGAATCTGCTACTGACGATGAAATATGGTTGTAAGCGGGACAATTCCCATTCACTATTGACGAAGAGACGAATCGGCTGCTGACGATGGCATATGGTAGTAAGCGGGACAATTCCTATTCACTATTGATGAAGAGACGAATCTGCTACTGACGATGTCATATAGTAGTAAGCGGGACAATTACCATTGACTATTGATGAAGAGACGATTCTGCTACTGACGAGGGCATATGGTAGTAAGCGGGACAATTCCTATTCACTATTTATGAAGAGACGATTCTGCTACTGACGATGGCATATGGTAGTAAGTGGGACAATTCCCATTCACTATTTATGAAGAGACGAATCGGCTACTGACGATGGCATATGGTAGTAAGCGGGACAATTCCCATTCACTATTGATGAAGAGACGAATCTGCTACTGACGATGGCATATAGTATTAAGCGGGACAATTCCCATTCACTATTGATGAAGAGACGAATCTGCTGCCGACGATGGCATATGGTATTAAGCGGGACAATTACCATTCACTATTGATGAAGAGACGAATCTGCTACTGACGATGGCATATAGTAGTAAGCGGGACAATTCCCATTCACTATTGATGAAGACATGAATCTGCTACTGACGATGGCATATAGTAGTAAGCGGGACAATTCCCATTCACTATTAATGAAGAGACGATTCGGCTGCTGACGATGGCATATGGTAGTACGTGGGAAAATTCCCATTCACTATTGATGAAGAGACGAAGCGGCTACTGACGAATGCATATGGTAGTAAGCGGGACAATTCCCATTCACTATTGATGAAGAGACGAATCTGCAGCTGAAGATGGCATATGGTATTAAGCGGGACAATTCCCATTCACTATTGATGTAGAGACGAATCGGCTGCTGACGATGGCATATGGTAGTAAGTGGGACAATTCCCATTCACTATTAATCAAGAGACGAATCGGCTGCTGACGATGGCATATGGTAGTAAGTGGGACAATTCCCATTCACTATTGATGAAGAGACGAAGCGGTTACTGACGATGGCATATGGTAGTAAACGGGACAATTCCCATTCACTATTGATGAAGAGACGAATCGGCTACTGACGATGACATATGGTTGTAAGCGGGACAATTCCCATTCACTATTGATGAAGAGACGAATCGGCTGCTGACGATGGCATATGGTAGTAAGTGGGACAATTCCCATTCACTATTGATGAAGACCAATCTGCTACTGACGATGGCAGATGGTAGTAAGGGGGACAATTCCCATTCACTACTGATGAAGAGACCAATCTGCTACTGACGATGGCATACGGTAGTAAGCGGGACAATTCCCATTCACTATTGATGAAGAGACGAATCTGCTACTGACGATGGCATATGGTAGTAAGATGGGCAATTCCCATTCACTACTGATAAAGAGACGAATCTGCTGCTGACGATGGCACACGGTAGTAAGCGGGACAATTCCCATTCACTATTGATGAAGAGACGAATCTGCTGCTGACGATGGCATATGGTATTAAGCGGGACAATTCCCATTCACTATTGATGAAGAGACGAATCTGCTACTGACGATGACATATGGTTGTAAGCGGGACAATTCCCATTCACTATTGTTGAAGACACGAATCGGCTGCTGACGATGGCATATGGTAGTAAGTGGGACAATTCCCATTCACTATTGATGAAGAGACGAATCTGCTACTGACGATGGCATATGGTAGTGAGCTGGGCAATTCCCATTCACTATTGATGAAGAGACGAATCTGCTACTGACGATGACATATGGTTGTAAGCGGGACAATTCCCATTCACTATTGATAAAGAGACGAATCTGCTACTGACGATGGCACACGGTAGTAAGCGGGACAATTCCCATTCACTATTGATGAAGAGACGAATCTGCTGCTGACAATGGCATATGGTATTAAGCGGGACAATTCCCATTCACTATTGATGAAGACACGAATCTGCTACTGACGATGACATATGGTTGTAAGCGGGACAATTCCCATTCACTATTGACGAAGAGACGAATCGGCTGCTGACGATGGCATATGGTAGTAAGCGGGACAATTCCTATTCACTATTGATGAAGAGACGAATCTGCTACTGACGATGTCATATAGTAGTAAGCGGGACAATTAATATTGACTATTGATGAAGAGACGATTCTGCTACTGACGATGGCATATGGTAGTAAGCGGGACAATTCCCATTCACTATTGATGAAGAGACGAATCTGCTACTGACCATGGCATATAGTATTAAGCGGGACAATTCCCATTCACTATTGATGAAGAGACGAATCTGCTGCCGACGATGGCATATGGTATTTAGCGGGACAATTACCATTCACTATTGATGAAGAGACGAATCTGCTACTGACGATGACATATAGTAGTAAGCGGGACAATTCCCATTCACTATTGATGAAGACATGAATCTGCTACTGACGATGGCATATAGTAGTAAGCGGGACAATTCCCATTCACTATTGATGAAGAGACGAAGCGGCTACTGACGATGGCATACGGTAGTAAGCGGGACAATTCCCATTCACTATTGATGAAGAGACGAATCTGCAGCTGAAGATGGCATATGGTATTAAGCGGGACAATTCCCATTCACTATTGATGTAGAGACGAATCGGCTGCTGACGATGGCATATGGTAGTAAGTGGGACAATTCCCATTCACTATTAATGAAGAGACGATTCGGCTGCTGACGATGGCATATGGTAGTACGTGGGAAAATTCCCATTCACTATTGATGAAGAGACGAAGCGGCTACTGACGATGGCATATGGTAGTAAGCGGGACAATTCCCATTCACTATTAATGAAGAGACGATTCGGCTGCTGACGATGGCATATGGTAGTACGTGGGAAAATTCCCATTCACTATTGATGAAGAGACGAAGCGGCTACTGACGATAGCATATGGTAGTAAGTGGGACAATTCCCATTAACTATTGATGAAGACATGAATCTGCTACTGACGATGGCATATGGTAGTAAGCGGGACAATTCCCATTCACTATTGATGAAGAGACGAAGCGGCTACTGACGATGGCATACGGTAGTAAGCGGGACAATTCACATTCACTATTGATGAAGAGACGAATCTGCAGCTGAAGATGGCATATGGTATTAAGCGGGACAATTCCCATTCACTATTGATGTAGAGACGAATCGGCTGCTGACGATGGCATATGGTAGTAAGTGGGACAATTCCCATTCACTATTAATCAAGAGACGAATCGGCTGCTGACGATGGCATATGGTAGTAAGTGGGACAATTCCCATTCACTATTGATGAAGAGACGAAGCGGTTACTGACGATGGCATATGGTAGTAAACGGGACATTTCCCATTCACTATTGATGAAGACATGAATCTGCTACTGACGATGGCATATGTTAGTAAGCGGGACAATTCCCATTCACTATTGATGAAGAGACGAATCTGCTGCTGACGATGGCATATGGTAGTACTCGGGAAAATTCCCATTCACTATTGATGAAGAGACGAATCTGCTGCTGAAGATGGCATATGGTATTAAGCGGGACAATTCCCATTCACTATTGATGAAGAGACGAATCTGCTGCTGACGATGGCATATGGTATTAAGCGGGACAATTCCCATTCACTATTGATGAAGAGACGAATCGGCTACTGACGATGACATATGGTTGTAAGCGGGACAATTCCCATTCACTATTGATGAAGAGACGAATCTACTGCTGAAGATGGCATATGGTATTAAGCGGGACAATTCCCATTCACTATTGATGAAGAGACGAATCTGCTGCTGACGATGGCATATGGTATTAAGCGGGACAATTCCCATTCACTATTGATGAAGAGACGAATCGGCTACTGACGATGACATATGGTTGTAAGCGGGACAATTCCCATTCACTATTGATGAAGAGACGAATCGGCTGCTGACGATGGCATATGGTAGTAAGTGGGATAATTCCCATTCACTATTGATGAAGAGACCAATATGCTACTGACGATGGCATATGGTAGTAAGTGGGACAATTCCCATTCACTACTGATGAAGACATGAATCTGTTACTGACGATGACATAATTATGGTTGTAAGCGGGACAATTCCAATTCATTATTGATGAAGAGACGAATCGGCTGCTGACGATGGCATATGGTAGTAAGTGGGACAATTCCCATTCACTATTGATGAAGAGACCAATCTGCTACTGACGATGGCAGATGGTAGTAAGTGGGACAATTTCCATTCACTATTGATGAAGAGACCAATCTGCTACTGACGATGGCATACGGTAGTAAGCGGGACAATTCCCATTCACTATTGATGAAGAGACGAATCTGCTAATGACGATGGCATATGGTAGTAAGCGGGACAAATCCCATTCACTACTGATAAAGAGACGAATCTGCTACTGACGATGGCATACGGTAGTAAGCGAGACAATTCCCATTCACTATTGATGAAGAGACCAATCTGAAGCTGACGATGGCTTATGGTAGTAAGCGGGACAATTCCCATTGACTATTTATGAAGAGACGATTCTGCTACTGACGATGGCATATGGTAGTAAGCGGAACAATTCCCATTCACTATTGATGAAGAGACGAATCTGCTACTGACGATGGCATATGGTAGTAAGTGCGAAAATGTCCATTCACTATTGATGAAGAGACGAATCTGCTACTGACAATGGCATATGGTAGTAAGTGGGACAATTCCCATTCACTATTGATGAAGAGACCAATCTGCTACTGACGATGGCATATGGTAGTAAGCGGGACAATTCCTATTCACTATCGATGAAGACATGAATCTGCTACTGACGATGGCATATAGTTGTAAGCGGGACAATTCCCATTCACTATTGATGAAGAGACGAATCGGCTGCTGACGATGGCATATGGTAGTAAGTGGGACAATTCCCATTCACTATTGATGAAGACCAATCTGCTACTGACGATGGCAGATGGTAGTAAGGGGGGACAATTCCCATTCACTACTGATGAAGAGACCAATCTGCTACTGACGATGGCATACGGTAGTAAGCGGGACAATTCCCATTCACTATTGATGAAGAGACGAATCTGCTACTGACGATGGCATATGGTAGTAAGCTGGGCAATTCCCATTCACTACTGATAAAGAGACAAATCTGCTACTGACGATGGCACACGGTAGTTAAGCGGAACAATTCCCATTCACTATTGATGAAGAGACGAATCTGCTGCTGACGATGGCATATGGTATTAAGCGGGACAATTCCCATTCACTATTGATGAAGAGACGAATCTGCTACTGACGATGACATATGGTTGTAAGCTGGACAATTCCCATTCACTATTGTTGAAGACACGAATCGGCTGCTGACGATGGCATATGGTAGTAAGTGGGACAATTCCCATTCACTATTGATGAAGAGACGAATCTGCTACTGACGATGGCATATGGTAGTAAGCTGGGCAATTCCCATTCACTATTGATGAAGAGACGAATCTGCTACTGACGATGACATATGGATGTAAGCGGGACAATTCCCATTCACTATTGATAAAGAGACGAATCTGCTACTGACGATGGCACACGGTAGTAAGCGGGACAATTCCCATTCACTATTGATGAAGAGACGAATCTGCTGCTGACGATGGCATATGGTATTAAGCGGGACAATTCCCATTCACTATTGATGAAGACACGAATCTGCTACTGACGATGACATATGGTTGTAAGCGGGGACAATTCCCATTCACTATTGACGAAGAGACGAATCGGCTACTGGCGATGGCATATGGTAGTAAGCGGGACAATTCCCATTCACTATTGATGAAGAGACGTATCTGCTACTGACGACGGCATATGGTAGTAAGCGGGACAATTCCCATTCACTATTGATGAAGAGACGAATCGGCTACTGACGATGGCATATGGTAGTAAGCGGGACTATTCCCATTCACTATTGATGGAGAGACGAATCGGCTACTGACGATGGCATATGGTAGTAAGCGGAACAATTCCCATTGACTATTAATGAAGATACGAATCGGCTACTGACGATGGCATATTGGTAGTAAGCGGGACAATTCCCATTCACTACTTTTGTAGAAGACATGAGAATGCAACTGGCAATGGCATGTTGATATAAAAATAATCGGGACAATTCCCATTCACCACTACTGACTGCTTTGGACAGCAAGACGGCATTGGAGAACACCTGATTTATATATTGGATAACAAGCGGGACAATTCCCATTCGCTAAAATTATTTAATGTTGTATTCAGAATCTGACAAATTCATAGTAAGCGGGACAATTCCCATTCACTACTTTTAACTGTTGTATTAGACATCATACTTGATTGTCAAAGACATAATTGTAAGCGGAACAATTCCTATTCACTCTTGTAGACAACTTGACATTAAAAACCAAAACTGCAACGATATCAGTCTATAATGTCAATACAACTCTCAGCTTTTTAACAAGCCACAATCTGGCAACTTCATTACGGGATGTAAACCATCCAGATATAATTGTCGCGTATTAAGATTTTTTGGCTGTTTTTTGTATCTTGCAATATGTCTAATCTAAATTTTGGAACATTAATGCTTGTATTAATTTCTCGAACTTTTGTATTCAACTCAATTATTATTTTATCTAGAATTCTGTCGTTTTCTTGGAAAGAATCTGGATTCGGATGCCCTTTGAACCTATACCATTCTACGGTGGAATATGATGGGCATTCCAGGAATATTACAGTTGCCTCACTATTAGCATTCAACATTTCTTGCTTGGCATTTTCAAAAGAGGCAATTATGTTTGCAACAACAGTATCAGTATTTTTTAAAGAAAACGATTTCTTTTCGACTTTTCTGTAAAGTCACACGTTCCCAGCCAAAGAAACACGACGGTCGCTTTAAATCCCTCACTATTCTGCGTGTTCTTTCCAATATTCCCAGGTCAGACGATTCCCCCCCCCCCCCCACCCCCCCCCCACCTCTCCCAACCCTCCACTCCCCCACGACTTACAAAATGTATTATTTGTTCCTCAGTCTTCGCCTGGCACTCCAGATACTGTCATGACTACACAAGGTCGAGTTGGTCGGTCGGTCTCGGTGAAGTCCATCTCAGCTTCAAATCTCTCAAGTTGCTTACGAATTTTGGAAAGAGACATTTTCTAAGTTTTTGTACTTTGCGCAAAGTCAATGACGATCAGCGTTATAGATCAGTGTAAGGTGAACGCTCTATGCTAATAAACTAAAATTGTGTCTGCCTTTGACATTTCTGAAATTGAACATATTTTTCAGCTAGACAA